>JACAXG010000011.1:4732178-5017153 GCA_018881555.1 Amblyornis subalaris | reverse complement strand
TTTTCTTTTCTTTTCTTTTCTTTTCTTTTCTTTTCTCTTCTTTTTCAAGTTTGTTCTCAAAGCAAGTAGAAAAAATTAATCAAACAGAGGAAGAAACACAGTCCATGCTAAAGCTGAGAAGTATCCTTTTGCTTGTCTCTTTGTGGAAGAACTTAGAGAAAAAGAAAAAAATCTGAAACAAAACCAAACAACACAAAACTAAGAAACAAACAAAAACTGAGCAACCTAAGATGTTGTGAATATATATTTTATGTAAACTTAAATGTTACACAGAATATCAACTCTTCTGGAGACGTTTTTCCTGTTAACACCCTCCATTCCCAAGCACCTGAGACCCTAAATGTAATTTTCTGAAGCAATCAGGTTTTCTTTGCATTGGTTTTTTGCATTGTCATGGCTGTTCCCAGTGAAAACTTTGGTTCTGGCTTCAATGGGAACAAAGAGGAGTTGCCAACAAACACACTAAAAATCTTTTAATTAATGCATCATTACAAAGGATGTTTGCTCCACCTTTATTCTTCTTCTGAAACATCTTGTCCATGTCTCCATGAAAATGACAGTTGTTTGTTAAAATGGCTGGAAAACCTTCCAAGTGTCTTTGATTCTCCTCCATGAAACAAGTCCTGCATTTATTGTGTCATAGGGCAGGGACTGGAGATAAGGGGTTGCAGCAAGGACAGGATTTGGTTCCTAGAAAGCCTTTTGGGTGTACAGAGCTCTTCCTAGATGGCTAGATATGGTCTCCTCCTATTCTGCGGCCAGGTGCAGCAGCCAGATTCATAAGGGAGTTGATTTTCTACATCTAGGGCATGGAAAAAAAAAAGTATAGTGTTTCCAATGAATGAGGTATAGCCCTCTCTGTGGGGAAGTGCGATGAGCAGAACACAGAGCTGTACCTCAGCCTGTGCAAGAGGCTTTACTCAGTTGTTTATACCAGCCTGTTACTGCAGCTCTCCTTCCAAAGAGTCTTGGGATAAGTACTAATACATGTGTCTAAAAAATATCAGGGGTTGCTAGATTGTGTTGTTTCTATCACACACTAATCCATGAGTTGGGAATGTGTAAAGGAGAAAAACGTCTGTGCTAATAGCATCATTGACCCATGCTTTTATTTAAAGGATAATCTGGGATGATCTGGATAGAGTCCACACGCAGTGTGTGATGCACCTGTGCTTCCCAAGCTCTGCAGCTCGGTGTAACTAGAGGAGCCGAAGGTGAAACTCCCTGACACTGCATTTCATGATGTGGCAAGAAACCTTTTCCTGATGAACCAGTGACACCTGGCAGAGACAAAGCTTTCAAACCATCTGGAGGGGAAAAATGAAAGATGTCCAAGAATTTGGAGGCAAAAAAGACAGAGAACTTGCTGTATGCCATGCTGCCAAAACATATTAGGTTAAGGAATCTTAACGAATCAACTTAAGGAAGGGAAAAAAGTGGATGCAGGTATTGCAGGTTCCTTTCTTGTCCTCCCCTTATGGTTCTCCTAATATGTCTCGTCTTAAACTTTGCAGCTCCCTTTGTAACAGTGTATTTACCAGAGCAGTTCCAAGGTATTCTTTTTCTCCACACAGTGAATTATGACACCCAGAGCATACAAACATCATCAGGGACACTTGCAGCTATGATGATGGGGAACAGATGGCTGCACATGAAGAATAGGCCTTGCCTGGGAACTCCAGCTAGGAGAGTTGCATCATAAATTCATGCCCGAGGACCACTGATACAAAGGTTTTTAAAAGAGAACCTTATTATGAAGAAGTAGATGTATAAGTAGAAGTAGATAGTTCACAGCAGGAAAGGAGGGCATTTCTGGCATGTGTATTACTTGATCTTCAGTCTCGAACATACAGACTCAGCAAAGTCCCATACAACATTTGCTAAGCAAGCACTTTTTTAGCCACTCTAGCTAGAGGTGTCTGACTGCTTCTTGCTTAGTACACATAATTTACTGCCCAATTTGCAAGTGTTTATTTGTGTTAGAATTCCGAGCTTCAGTGTGTCTGCACAAAATGGTGACTGTGAATTTGGAGTTACTACTGCAAATTCATGCCTTTAGCATGAGGTCCCCTCTGTGGTTCTGGACACTTGCTCTTCTTCAGAAAACTCCTATCTATAAACAGATGCAAAATAGAAGGACCCAAATTCTGTCCAACATGGCTGAGGATATTAGAATACTCAGGCTGGGATGACAAAAGAAACTTTGAAGGGGGATGTCCACACTTCAATCAGTGTAATTCAGCTACCAAACAGGAAAAGATGGGAATCTTTCCTATCCTTACAGGAAGCTTTTCTTCAGCTATCAAACCAATTAATAGAATTTTGGCAAGTTACAGAAATCTGTTGTCAAAGTCTATTACTGACTTAGTCAAACAAGAATAGAAGCCTTAATGGAGAAACGTACATCTAAGAGCTGACTTCTTCCTCATGAGAATTTGATTCCTGCACAGTACTCTTCAGTGATGTTAAGACAATCACAAATATCTGTTCTGTCTGAGAGCCCTTTCAAATGGTGGATATGATGAATTCAACGTATTCCAAGCTCGATTGATTTGGCAATCTCCATCGGAATGATAAGGTAAATGTTTCTGTTATTGTTTTCTTTGGTGTGTGTTTCYTTTTTGTGTGTGTTTTTTATTTATTTGGGTTGGGTTTATGATGAACTTTCTTCTGTCTAACCCAACAGGACCTGACATCATCACAGGAAGTGAAACTGGCTGAAAATGTGGGGTGCACAGAGTTCCTTCAGAACTGCAAACATCAGTTCTTGTAAATACTCTTTCACTCTTTTCAATGCTTTGAGATAAGAATTTAGAGATCTCTTCAACTTCCCTTTCACTCATCTGTGTTAAAAAAAAAACAAATGACAAACTAAAACTTTGTCATTGGGAAATTTTTGAAATTATATTAAAAAAACCCCCTGCTTATCTATGACAGGGATAATTCTTTGTCAATGGCTTTCAATGGCTGACATCCATGCTTTCAATGGAAATGGAAGCATTTAGCACTTCGTAAGACTGGGCTTTTGTCTGAGTCCATCTCACCTCTATAGGAGCTTTACCATTAACTTCAATGATTCATAGGGATTGGGCATCGTTTGACTGTAGAATTTCCTGCTCTCCAGAAGAAACAATAGGAGATGATGGTTGGAAGCATCACAGTTCCCATCACCAGCCATGCAAGAAGAGCAGCCAATCTTGCACTTTGTATGGAAGTTGCCTCCAAGAGGTCATGAACCCAATGGCTGAGGAGCCCAATTGGGTAGGTATGACTGCATTCTTGCTCTGAAACAGATGCTATATACCAGTAGATAGTTAAGTAGGACTTCAAGTTCTAGTGAATGCCAGCATGCTTGCACTTCAGGTTGATATTAATGTTAAATGCTATCCTGAATTCAGGCTGTGGGACTCTAATTTTGCAGCAGGAACGACTTCGCAGTCCAGAATCCGACAATGCACTAAAACATGCATTTAACCATAGCCAAGCAGCCAGTTCACTGACAATTTAGAGAAACAAGTACTCAGAAACAAACTCTGTCTTTATTGGTATTTGTGCTTACGGATAACCAGGAAGTCATTTAGTAACTCATGCACACACACAAAATAATTGATGTGATAATTTATTTTGCACTTGCTCCTTGCTCGCAAGATCTGCTTATACAAGGATGAGTTAAATTGTTCATTGAAAATATGCAATTTTACAAGTCTTTATTGGCCAGCTACAAAAGCATAGCATTAATTATATACACACAGAATGCTGACTTTAGTATGTTGGGTTGTGAGGAAGAGAGAATAGTCCAGGGGAGATGTGTTCAAAGTGATGTTTTTCATGGGTGCAATAGGGCTGTAATCTCTTCTCTTCTGGCAATTGCTGTCACCAGAGTGACAGTCACGAGATGATAGGAAAAAAACTAAACTGCTACACTCACAAGATGATAGGAAAATAACTAAACTGCTACAGTCTCATTCGTCTTCTCCTTACAAACAGTGCCCCCCTGTCATCAGCCCAAGGCTATAGCTTTGTTTCTCCAAGGAAGCGCACAGGTTCCTCCAGAGGAGTAAGATGTTATTTAGGTTCTAGAATGCTAAGTGGGGACCAACTTGTTCAAGCTTCTGTGGAGCATAGCTGTTCAAGAAGGACTACTAAATATTCTAGGTGGTGACAATGAGAGGGTGTTATGATGTATCATACTTCCTTTTCGATTCTCAACAGCTGATCAGAGTTGGAATCTGCTCTGGACAGGTGYTGGCTGGGGCTGGTGATGAGAAAATGCTGAAGTGCTGCTTGTTTGGAGACACTGTCAACACAGCTTAATGGAGAGTCACAGTCTTGCCAGGAGCATCCACCTCAGCTCAGCAGCTTTTAGGCAGGGAAAAAGAAGTGCAGATGGAGCAAACCTACCCAAGGATTTTCTTCCCCATCACTTTTGGCTAGACCAACCATAAAACAAGGGTTATTCTGGAATTATCTACAGCAGGCTACTTTGGAGATTTCATTTTGGGGATGTCCCTAAGGTCAGTCAAATCAACATGAGTCAGTGGAAAACGGTAGGTGCTTCAGGGGCATAATCCAGCATGTCTAAGAGAGACATCAAGGGAAGCTGTAAGTGGAGGTGTGAACAGTGCCACCCACACACACTTACCACGTGAACAGAATTATTTTCACATTACTTAATATTTCCACCCACCACCTAAAATCCAGGTGCTTAAATGGAGGAGTAAGATTCTCCTAACCCTCACCTTGTAAAAATCCTAGCAATTGCTTTACTCACATAAGAGCCAATTGTTGGCAGACAGATGCAGACCTCTCAGCAGTAGCGTGCTTCCCTGCCTGGACAGGTTTCCATGGGCTCAAAGCCTCTCAGAGCAACAGGGTGTACTGAGTGAGGTAATAACTTGGAAAGGGTGTAACATCCACTGGCTTCCGAGTTTGGACTTTTTTGCTGGCAGCCTCTCCTTCTCTTTCTACTCAGGCTTCTACRTGGAGAAATTTGAGCTACACAGGATCTAGAGAGTCCTTGAGCATCTTAGACTTCTCTCTAGTTCTGCTCCGAAGGAGTTCTGCAAGATCGGTGCATTACAGCAGTACTAAATGTGGGACAAATAAGTTGGAACCAGGTTTTCTGTGGATGTCCAAAAAAGTGAAAGCCCAGAACAGAGGGTAAAGAAGTCAAAATATATAGAGGATGCAGAGAAGTTGCTTGGGCACATAACCATGAGTTCTTTGCAGGTACCTAAAGATTTTGTGGAATAATTGAGGCAACGGCCTGAAAACAAGGACTTTAGATTTATGCTTACCCATATCTGCAGAAGAAAAAGGAACCTATTTCGTAGCAGACCTGATTCTGATTTCCTATTTTATATACTCAGGGTCTACAGTGGGAACGTGTTGTCTCTGATTTATGATTTGCACATTTTTGTTGGTCATGGTCTTTCAGAATAATTCAGAGCTAAAGCAATTTTTGGGGCATCCAAAAGAGCAATGCTTAAAAATAAAATTTCCATGACCTGCATTGATTTAGTACCTGGCACAAATCCTAACCAAGCCTAAACTCAGCAATAAATAACTTAGAAGAACAGCTTTCTTACTGTGGCATTACTTCCTTCCCTAGCGAACAGAGTCCGACTCTGCATTCCACACTCAGGCAAAATTTCTGTGGATGTTAGAGGAACTTTCCCCTCAGGAGTCCAAAGTCTGGTCTGCAGTTGTCGTAGTAGTGACACAGTGGGTTGAAGATGCTCTGCTCTGCTCCCTGTGTAAACCCAAGGTTCCCAGCTGGGTCTTACATCCTAGTCACACTGGGCATCGCTTCATATTATGCAACCCAGAAAAATTCTGGGTTCATCTGCAGGAAAAACAGTTCCCAGTTTRCAACATAAAGTCATTTACATGTCATTACAGAAAGAAGGAAAAAATGCTCTTGTAATGCCCTTTAGGAATTGAGCATCATGGAGTCTTTCTGACTTGCTTTGTGCATTATCAACACATGCTCCCACAAGAACAGACAGAAATACTCATTAAATAAAGAGTCACGAAATGCTGCTTGCTGTGCTCAACATACAACACCTTCACATATTTCACACCATCAATGACTGCTGGAAAGTGCAATAACAAACAGCAAAATAAGTGTGCAAATGAAGCCTTAAATGCCTAGAGCAGATCCCTTTTTGAGAAGTCTTGCAAAACTCTCTTCTGCTCAAAAAAATTGCTAGCAACAAATAATTTTTACTAGCACTGCAGAGCTAATGGAGCTGTAGGAGAGAACTCTGGATTCCTTTCTGATTCATGCTTCACAGTGGAATTGTTAAGTTCCAGTTGCAGGATTTTTTATTTCTGGTGATGATGTATGAGCCAGAAAAAAGCAGAGGCCGAATGGTTGCAGAGCTGGCATTCATGAAAGAGATTTCCTGGTAGAAACTGAGCAAATCAGACCAGAATCCACATATACGGACCCCTCACACTTTCTTTTTTACCAGCTCATTTTTTCCTGGTTTATGTGTGAAATTTGGATGCTTAAATGAAATATGCACTACAGAAGGCTTCGCTAAGCCCCAACCCTGCAACATGACATGCCTGGGCACAGTGCTACATGTACAGGGAGAGAAGCAGAAGAACTCCATGTGGTTTAGCTGTCTGCCCATGTGCTGTGCATTAGGAACTACTTATTGAGGGGTTATTGAATTCTACGTATTGAGTTCTGCGTGAATTCTTTTGTACATCTCTTTAATATCTAGAAAACCTATCTTCCATCCAGCTTTTTGGTATCCTTTCTCAAAGTAAATGAGCTTTTAAATATCTCTTCCGGTCCAGGTAGATCCTTATCAGAAGTAGCAAGCAGTGGTGTGTTGGCTACTTGGAGTGTCAGGGCTGACACTATCACGTGCTTTTATGCCATGCTATATAAAAGAGCATTGCACATGGGAAGCTGTTTACATCCAGAACAAATTACAGCACAAACTGACCCAGAACAATAAACTATTGCCTTGGGTACCATTGCCCTGGTCATCAAGATGTATGCAGCAGTAGTGACGTTGCACTTTCATTTCAGTTTTTAATTTACTTTTGATAATTCTTAGTCCCCCATGTTCCTGTAGGCTTCCTTGTCCTAACTTCCACATTTTCTCTTGTGCAGAGATATGCCAAAGGAAAACTTCAAAATAGATGGAAGAAGAGAAACTAAAGAGGAAGTGGAAGGAAAAAGGACTTTTTGGGGAAGTATCTCCATGCAACTGAGAATGAAATCAAAGCCTCACTGCAGCCAGGCTGAACAGAAATGTTCATACAGGACGCCCAATATAAAGCAGATAAAACAATATTGCTCTGAATCCTGGGAAAAGGTAGCAAGCTCAATTTATTTTGAAGTGTCAAGTAATTCAGCCATTCTCCATTTAAAGCCCAAAGAAAATCCTTCAAGAAATTGAATTTATATCCCAGTACCCAGTACCCTTCTTTTCCCCTTTTCTGTTGGCTCTCAGTGAACACACTGGATGATATGAAAATGCGATAGCAGGATGTCTTCTGAAAGTAGGTACAGAGGAAAATTGATGCAGCAGGCATAGAATTAGACCTATGCCTCCCCATGATGGGGAAACCATACATGTAAAAAGGAGGAGATACTGCCCTGGCCCAAAACAGATAGTGACCAAACACCTGGAATTAGAGGACACAACACAAACCCTGTGTGAACAGGATATCAAATGACATAAGCACTAAAGTTTCTTTGTTGCAGTYATTTCAATACTTTTTGAGAGTGTCAGAGGAAGGGGAGAGGAGAGCCAACAAGCACTCAGAGGCAGGAATAGGGGAACATGTCTTGAAACAATCTGCGTAAACCAGTAGACAGGCATGCAGAAGGACAAAGGGGCAGGTGAAGAGCTTGGAAGTGGGTCAGGAGCACAAACAGAAATTTTCTGTGGGGTGTAGGAAWGGAAAGTTTAAGGGATAATTTAGTTTTAGAAACATGACTCAAGTGGCTGGTTTTGAGCCCTTTTCCAGCCCCAGAACATGGAATATGGACTGTCCCCCACTGTCACATACATCAACCCGTGCTGGCRCAGACAGGTGTGTCTCCTTGGGCCATGTACACCCTACTTCTGCCAGTGAGAGACAGACAAAATCTGTAACTAACACATCTCTACCCCTGAGAGGAGGGGATTTTACTGCAGCCTGTGCTTAGTGACTTGTCTTTGAAATGCCCATGGGTGGGGTGTAGACTCCTACCCTGCAGCAAATAAAACAAATGTCAGCAATGTACCATGAAGTGTCCCATGAACCTTGGTCCAGATGCAAACACTCTGCCTGTTTGTTGGCTCATATATCACTGCACACTGGGATGGGACCTCACCAGAGACACAATGAAATACTGACAGAGCAGGAGCACTCATGGCAGAAAGCGAGTCAGCAGGATCCCACTTCACATCTAGCGAGATGAAAAGGCTATTGTTTCTGGCAAAGACAAGGTTTTGAACCTCAGGAATGTGAAAACAGCGACAGATTTATTAATTCCTCCTCAAYGCATGCAGGCACCAGCCTTTAGCCAGCACGTACGAGGACCACAGATCCTACATGCGTTGAGCATACTAGGGATGGTGCTGGGACTGAGGAGGACAGCTAAGCTCATTGCCCTCCTTTTGTGCCCAAGTTACATATGGGAATAACAACACAGTCAGATCAAAGGTTCATCTAGATCAGCATTCTAGCAGGGGCCAGTAGAAAATCCTTAGGGAAGATCTTTAAGAATGGGAAATGCAGGGACTGAGGCTCTGGTTGGCATCCTGTCCTGGCTTCCAGCAATCAGCAACTTAAAGGCTTTCTAAGCCTGGGGTTGTGTCCAGACCACCAAGTTTAACAGCCACCATGGACTTACCCTCTCTGAATCTGTCTAATCCCATTTTGGACCCATTACTCCACAGCTCTGTGATAGCTGCACACACAAACCCAACTTGGCAACTACACACATGTCTTTGTGTGGATGTGAGGATCCAAGCAAGCCTGTACTCATTAAAGGAAAAGAATATGTAAGAAAGCTTGGCCCTAAAAAGTCTTTCTTCCCTCCTGCTTTTGAGTCCATGATTTCCTGGCTCCTCAGGGCACTATGTATTGTCACCCCTGCTTTCTTCCTCCTCTAAACCCTTCAGGAGGCATATGTTGCAGGAAGCCTGGGCAGAGAAGTGGTCACTGTTGTGGAGCACTCTGATGATGAGCAGCTGCTCACCACAAGCAGCACTGCCCACAGGGAGTGCATCAGAGGCTTGTTTTAAAATGGTCCTGATACTTTATTTCACACAAGGGGAGGTGGGCTGAGGATGATCCAGATGAGCCTAGTGAAGCAAGGTCATACCTCATCTGGATGCTGTAGCAAATAGCTCCCCAAGGGCCAAATTTTTTTTTCTACAGCATTTATGTGCTCTACTCTTCCTGATTAACCTCGGAGAGAGGGAACTAAGTCACTTTAAAATCTGTCCCTTTGGCTTTGCTACTGGAGTCCTACATCCTTAACAAGTTACCTTATCTTGAGAGACTGAAGAAGAGGTGGAAGCTGTGGCTTTGGTTGCTGACCTGGGTTCATACCTGGTCCCTGTGTCTTTCTAGGGCAAAGGTTCCTGATGGCCAATGCCAGTGGAAAGCTCCACTCCTGGCTGTAAAGCTTGCACAGCAGCAGTGGGATTTGGCAGCGGGGATTTATGTTAGTGCTAAACCCAACCATAGTTAGAGGCATTGCTACTAAGTTCCCACCACAGCAAGCCATGCTAAATGCCAGATTTCCAATTTTGTACCATGTGGGACCCACAAGCTGAGGCAGTTTTATAATCTGATTTGGCCTCATTGACACTGAACACTGTGAATAAAATTGTGCTCCATTAAATACAGTCCTAACCTGGTGTGGTCACAGCACAGTTCACACCTTTGTGGGTTGATGATCAGTGACCATGAGGCTTATTTACATTGTGTAGAAAAAGGCATCACCTGCCTCTCTATTAGCCATTTGCCTTGCAGCAGCCTCACTTTAAAGTCACAAGTCACCTTCACTCTTCACAAGAGTGTTTTTCAAGAATTTGGAGTCTCCTGGAGACATAACGAAATTGCTGTTGGCTACATGGGGAAGAGTTAGACAGTTCAAAGGAAAAAAAATGGATCTAAGAGTGTGGACACCTTGTGCTTCTACGATATTGCTCCCTCAGCTCTGGTCTGCTGGATGATGGTCACAAAACAGAAGGGGATCATTCCCAGGGCTTTACACTCCACTTCTTTGAACTGATATGGCCCTTCAAAACACCTCACATGCATTTGCTATGCCTGGTTATGGTCCAATTCATCTGCCTTCCTCCATCTTCCATAAGGAAGTTTCTAGCACACTTTTGCTCTGAGGTTTTTGGTTTTGCTGCTTCTGCTATGTGACCAGTAGTATTTGTGATAGGGCAGATGACAAGAGAAATCAGATGCACCAGCCCTGCCACGGAGAACAAGCGAGTCCCACAGGACAGCACACGCATAGAACTGTCATCGAGTCATTGAATGGTTTGGGCTGGAAGGAACCTTAAAGATCATTTAGTTTCAATTCCCCTGCCATAGGCAGGGACACCTTCCACCAGACCAGGTTGCCCAGAGCCCCATTCAACCCAGCCTTGAACACTTCCAGAGATGGGGCACCCACAGCTTCTCTGAACAACCTGTTCCAGTGCATCACCACCCTCACAGTAAAGAATTCTTTATTAATATCTAATCTAAACCCAGCCCCTTTCAGTTTAAAGCTATTTCCTGTTTTCCTACCACTACATGTCCTTGTGAAAAATCATCCTCCAGCTTCCTTGTAAGCCCTCTTCAGGTACTGAAAGGCTGCCAGAAGGTCTTCTCTTCTCCAGGCTTAACAGCCCCGGCTCTCTTAACCTGTCTTCATAGGAGAGGTGCTCCAGCCCTCTGATCATCTTCATGGCCCTTCTCTGGACTTGGTCCAGCAGATCCACGTGCTTCTTTTGTTGGGGGTCCCAGAGCTGGACACAACACTCAAGAAAGTGTCTCGTCAGCCTTACCAGAGTTTTCTCCTGGGGTGGCTGACAAGCTAGATCCCTTTACACTGAGGCCTGCTTGGAGATTTTCCTGGCACTTTTTTAACACCTCTTTTTGTTCTCACTTGTTATCTGCCAGCAGCTAAAGCCAGTTGGCTTAATGGAGAATGAAAAAAAAGGAACAATGAAGAGTGGCTTTCCAATTAGCAATGGCAACAGACATTCTAGGATTAGTGTTTTGTCATGATACATGGAAAATAAGGAACAATAAATTGGAGAAAGCCTGATATTGAGTACTTTAATGAAAAAAGATTATGAGTTTTCAGTCCAGACTTTAAGAATGCCAATTCTGTATAATAAAGGTAAACAGAAGTGTTCAGTGCTTTTGCTCTCAAATCCCCAAATGAAAAAAAATGAAGTTTTATTACCTATATTTTTAAAATCAAATGCAGTCTAGAGCCTTTCTCTTAGGCTTCTAATATGAAGTTCAAGATGAGCTATAATGACATGACACAGTGACTACCCTTTAAAAGAGGAAAGAGCCCCCAAATTTCACTTTGCTAATATGACATTTGCTGAGAGACAATTTTAATAAAAAACATACAGCAGGAGGGCAGGTGTGTACAAACTGGATCTGGATCATAATTCAAGTCCTCTGCGTGCTACAGAAAGTTCAGAGGTGACATTGACCATGGACTTTGGCTCCCTATCCTTGACTTCACTCGCAAGTGAAGCAGAGCACAAAGTTAAGCATGATGACCCAGAGGTCTGATAGTAGGTGACCCATGTAATACTTTGGCTAGGAAACTGAGATTGTGTCGTCCTACAAAGTCTGGAACAACAAGCACCTAGGAGTCATTACTTACAGCTATAGCAGAGATTTTCTACTTGAATTCTTTGAGACTGGGAATGCCTCTTGTTAGCAGACTTAAATTCACTATAAAGCAGTGTGTCCTTTCCTTAGAAAAACTTTGAGGGATCTGCAAAATGGGAAGAAAAAAGTTGGAAGTCATGAATCTACAGAATTGAATAGAGCTATGATTTCTGGCCCTGAAACCTGCATCTCATGGTGATGGGTTCTGTCACTCCTTGATGTCATAGACCCACATGAATATTTTGCCAATGACGTCTTCCTTTCCTGCTGCAGGCATTCCCAAGGTCAGAGTCTACAAACAGCTCATGGCAGCTTAGTTATTGCTTGACAGAATCAGGCCCTCCATTGTAGGAGCACCTGATAGGTGACAGAGGGAATATCCTGATGCCATCTCATCTCTTTGTGCTGCTGGGCGTTGCAGAGATGAGTTTAGAGAGGAACAGGGTAATTGTGGCGGGGCTTATGGGCTCTGATGGGGCTGGAGAAACAAGAGACCTGTCAATAGCATTATAGTGGATCAATTCCCATGTTACGGACCAGCTCAATAGGACAGTGAGGACGGGACTAGATGCGGTTGGACGGCCATAGCCGTATGGTGAATAAGCAGCCAGCAACAGGTAAGAAGAAACAGCATCAGAGCCCTAGGAAGGAGATGTTCAGCTGTAGCAGCCCAGAACTTCTAGCTCGTTGTTAGTTTTTATGCCTGGTTGTGCCATTCCATATATGTGTTAAATGAAGCAGAAGCATTTGTGTCTTCTGGCACCTGGTGTTAGGACTACAATATGTCTGAAGGATATTCCAAGGAAGTTCTTCAAGCTCTTCTATGACATATGAAAAAAAGAGCTTAGCCTCCTATTCTTGGAGGAATTCTAAATGACACAAGAGGAGAAGACGAAGATTTCATAGTCACTAAATCATTCAATTCATTCTAAAGGGAAGAACTTTCACTCCAAGAGTTGAAGAGGGATATTGGTTTTGAACCTTAGGGATATTTAACCTTCTTGGATACTCCATTTCTATTTCCTGTTCACTGTCCTACCAGAAGGTGCCACTACAAACAGAGAATCGATAAYTAAGTGTTTGGATTATTTATGCTAATTATAAGAGTTGGTGGCTAAGCTGCATTTCCTGGCGATGTTAAATCACCTGTGATCATGAGCATGAAGCCTCTCCCATAGGACACCCAAGTACCTTCTCTAGTTATCAAAGACAGCATGTCAGATGGCCAGGCAAAAGGGCAAAGGCTGCAGCCCTAAACTGCAGGAGGACTCATTTGGGAGCAGGGGACCTGATAACAAGACACCCCTGCACTGTTTTGTGGCCATTGGGTGATGAGCAAGCTGCTGCCAGAGGCCAGCTGGCTGTCCTTCAATAGAGGGGTCAGAGAGCACTGCAGCGTGGAACTGCAGACATACGACTGCAGGGCAACAAGGCCTTGAGGGGGGAGCCAGATGTGGGACTTCCCTGCTCAGTACATGAGARATGCTGCGTGTCCACTCAGCACATGTACTCTTGACATTTCTGTGATACAAACCAGGCTGTGGATGGAGGCAAGGGACTACAAACCTTCTGAGCAGAAAGGAGTTTCTTGAGTCCGTTGAGATGTTTGTTCCTCAGGAGACCTGGATGACCCCCTTCCAGCTATCTCCCTCCTCCATCTTATGGACCATATCTGATCTTAAAAGCATTGGTAATGAGTGTGCTTTAATTAAGGTCACTGAGAATTATTGATTTTTCCACTTGGGGAGGAGACTATGAATTAAACCAAAACAGAAAAAAAAATCCCACATATTCAGCAGAATGAAACAATTAATTCTGTCTGAGTGAAGCATTTGAAGTGACCCCAAACAAATGCTTTCCTTCCATTGCCTTGGGGCTTTAAAAAAGTAAAAGAAGCAAAGACAGAGGGAGAGGCTATGTGTCCTAGCCAAAGCTATCAAAAGAAATGCTGCTTTTCTCCTCATTTTGTGGCTGAAGGACTTCAGCAATAATGAGGGGGGGCTCTTGCCTGGGATGTGTACGACTGGGCTTCAGACCTCTGGTCTGCTCAGTTCAGACTGTTGAACTTGCATTGACATCTTATGAGGAGATGAGAGGATGGACACATGCTCTGGGTGTTGTTGTTGTTCCACTCTCTAAAAGGTAGTAAAAGAAGTAAATGTATAATGAGGAGGACTTGAGACTGGAGCTGAAGGAAGTGAGATCCAGCTGCAGGCAGCAAACACCCATCTTCTTTTGCCTGACATTGAGAATCACCAAAACCCATAAATGAATTAGGACAGCTTCAACCAGGATGCTGGGAAGAACATCCTGACGGTGGGAAGATGCATCTTGGGAGTCCCCACACAGAACCGTTTATCAGGCAGAGAGGTTATTTGAACCTATCACCTCTGTACTGGGTAGCCAGGGGAAGTTCCAAAAACAGCCCCTCTTTGCAAAAGTGGCCCAAGCTCCCCTGAGAAACCAACTTCAGCAGATGGAAATGGTTTGTATCAGAAATGTCAGCACAGAGGAAAAATAATGCTGGTGGCTTTTGGCAAATTAAAGGTGTGCTCAACCCCTTATCTCTGAACTCATTCCTTTTATCAGCATTGCCAAAGGTACAAAATGCAGGACAAGAACAACATGGGAATTTAGTGAGCCATTCAATATACGGTGTGATGGCACATTTGTTACCTAGACCCACTCTCTGCTAACCGTGTCATTTACTTGGGTTGCTTGTTCTGGCAAGTCCACATAAGTCATCAGTAGAAATGCAAACACATTTCCAATTTTTCACATGAATTACAGTAATGGCACAGGCTTTCTTATATTTTACTTCTATGGAAAATACAGGGGGTTTTTTGTCATTTTGTACCCGGAAGTTTTCCTCCTACGCATCACGCAGACAAATAAACAGCCCCACAATCCAGCCAGGGAGGTTAGCAGGCTTGATACTGTGCTATGTCTAACTGAGCCAGTCTTTTACATATGTTATATATTCACCTTTTCTCTGGCATCTGCATTGCACTTGGGAAAATACTCGCACGCAAAGAGATGGTCTCTGGGGAATGGAGAAACATTATCTAGCACGGGAATACTCAATTAATTTTCAGCAAGCAGCTTTTATAATACATAACATACACTTAACATAATACACTTTGGTCTTGTGCCAGAGATTCTAAATGATTAGACTGTATCAATTTACTCTTGAAACACTGATTAAAATCTCAAAACTTTCATAGCAAATGATGCATGAACCAGAATCTGAAATGTGATGATTGAAATATTGCAATGTCACAGATTCATCACACAGCCTTTCCAAATCCACTCTCAGTTTCAGCTGGCCCCTTAAACGTTCTACTCACACGTCCTAGTGATCAGCTTTTTTTTCCTGCTCTGTCTCCCCCTCCCCAACCCTCTGCCTCTTGGAAAGATAATAGCCAGGCCTTAATTGAAGCAAACAGGTCATTAAAATAGTAATTTTGTAGACATTCGCAATGACAGACATTCATTCACTGCCAAAGACAAGCAAAGAATCAAGGACTGGATATTCTATGCACATTAATTCTACCATAGACCAAATCAAAGTTAAACATCCTCCTCACTTCTTACTGTGAGAAATTTCCATTGGGAACAGAATTTAAACAAAGAAAAATGAAAAATAACTATTCAGCCCTTGCCCTGTGAATGGTGCCCTAGCCTTGAAGCAGGTCTGAACAAATGGTGTCCCAACTTCTCCAACGAGAAGGAAGACTCTCATCTCCTGTTTCTTGGTGCACAGTCACAACTCATCATTTGTTGCCGATAAGAGAGGTCAAATCACCCTGATTATTTTTACAAGTTCTTTGTAGGACAACTCCCATCACAGTGTCACTAAAATGCACTTAGTTCTCACTGGAATCCAAAAACTACAAGCAAAATTGCCTGCTGCTTGAAGTACATTGTCCAAAGATGATGTCTGTCCTAGGAACCATTGTACCAGAGCTTTTGTGAAATGATACTTTAGCAGCAAGCCAACACTATAAATCTAGTATTGGGTCTCAAATGCCTGTAAAGTGCACTTGGACTTCTTCAAACTGTCAGCTACAGGTCCCTTCCTTAGCTGTCAAACTGCCGTGTCTCCAGGGAGAAGTGATGTGTGATTCAGATAGTCTGCCCGTGAGGATGTCCTGACCTGCTCTGGCAAAGGACAGCACTCATCACCCTGAAGGGAGACATCCAAGCCTGGACTCATCCCATTTCACTTCAGGCGAAGCTGAGAGTCTTATTACACTAGGAGTTTTTCCCACAGTCTGTAGAGAGAGGCACCACTAGACCCCTTGTCAACACTCAAATGAAGACACATTTCTGTCCCCAGTGACCCTGGAAGAAACTGCTCCTAACTAAGTGTTCAGTTAAATGTCTGAAATGAGATGAGGTGACCCGGACCAGGCAGTAGCCTGGTGTAGCTGCCTCCACATGAACTGCCTATGTGCTCCAGTGCCAAGCCCAGCGGCAGGCTAGGACCAACATGCCAGGCCATGACTGCCATCACACTAACATCTAAGGATGCTAGGAACTAGGGCCTTGGGGAYGTGGCCTCTGCCTCAAACATTTTAGGGGCCATGCAAGGGAGGGAGAAGTCAGAGGAAGAAGCACATCATCATTTCAAGGTGCCTGGCTAGAACCAGYGGCAGTCCCCCAAGGGCTCTCCTCCTCCCACCTAGCAGTGCTCTCTGCTGAGCTTTTGGCGTGCTTGAACCTGTGTCTGGGAGCTTTCCTGGTCCATCACACACCACCATTAGGGGACAACTTCTGTGTTCTTTTCAGGGCTTTTACTCTGCTCCGGCTCAAACTCTATGTATGCAAGGAGGAAAAAAACCCAACTGAATGAGATCATTTTTCTCTTCTCATCTCAGACATTCAGCCTGCTAGCCAGGGTTACTGGAATAAAGCAGGGAAGCTCTTTTTCCATAGCAAGCCATCTGGTTGACATAGACTCACGCTGATGCTAATCTGTTGGTTTCTTTCTTTTTATTTTTTTTTTTTTCCTGAGGAACACTTCATCTGCAGCTGTAAATTCAGACCTGCTCCCTCTATGTGCAGAGCATTCATTTTGCACACATATTTATTACCACATTATGCCCCATTGTAGGTGTCAGGAAATCATTGTTATCCTTGGTGTGTCTACGTTGTTCTAATGTCAGGGATGTACTTTCAAATGGAAATTAAGCAATTATGTTTCACATGGGGAAACCTGACAGACGCATAGATTTTTACACCACTGGCAATGTTGCTGTCACAAAAGCAGACATTGTTCTCAGTGGACTGTCAAAGAAATATAATGTATTTCAAGAGCAAAGCGGGAGAGGGAGGGGAGCCAAAAGGGGGAATGTGGGGTAATTAACTGTGTGATTTGAGTTCATAGATCACAGAGCTGTTTAACTTCAAAATGCAGAAGCGACATGACAATGAGGCTACTTAACTCATCCCTGAAAAGGAGGTTTCCAGTAGCCTTTTAAAAGACGAATAAATGCTTTCAACACTATCTTCAACTCCTGGTTAAACCAGGATGCTACTGCTTGTTTATTATTTGTACTGCTTATTTAGGAACTGGTTTAATTAGCTACCAAGACAAGTGCTGTAAGAGCAAAGAGCCATTCTTATTCCCAGTTTATYGAACATCAGCCCTCTATCTGAGTTGGCCAGGTAGTGTCCTTGGGGCAGGGAGCTGGGACATCRTTCACCTGGTGAGGAATGTGTGCTGCAGGTTGGTGTCACACATGGAGGAGGGATGGGAACCTTCCACTCGTCCCCCGTGCCTCTGTTGTTGTAATGCAGCACACAGGGCCCGTCTGGAGCCTCGTGCAGCACAAYCCACCTTCCCTCCTCCTCCTCCCACCTCCCCCCAGCTATTTTTGGTTTGTTGCAGGCTTTATTCAGCAGCCTTTTGTGTAACTCTCCTCTGCCCTTGGTCATTAGCTTCATACTACTCCCTCGGGTGTAATAGACCAACAGCAGTCCAAACCCAGCAGCCAGTGAGCTCAGGCAAAGGGCTGTACTCGTGCCCAGTTGAAAGCAAGAGGAATCTGGGGCCCAAGGAAGAGAGTATCTTAAAATATGAAGTATTTTTAATATGTTTCAATCAAATACTCACCAGAAAACACACACGTTTTACAAAAATGTCTGTTAAGAAGCACAGCGGTGTACATAAAAAACCAAGCCTCCAGGTAAGAGGATTTCTAGACAAGATCAAAAAGTACTTAGGACTGTTCAGAGAGAATTTATTTGTTTCATGGATATTTTAGATGGGCAAATTCTGTAGCCCTCACTAAAACAAAATTCTTACAATTGAGCTTAGAGAGGAACAACTGGCGATCAAGACTTCTGTACGCCAAGAGCTGCATGAAGATGGCTGAGGCAATGGGAGTTGCCTCCAGGAGCTTATATTCAAAATACAAGGCATCACAAAACCACTGAGATGAGGGAAAAGCAGAAATTTCTATCCTTCCTGCCCTCTATGAGACAGAAAGGTATGTACATCATTCCAGATCTCAGTAGAGTTTTGGAGCAAGCCAAGAACTGAACCCAGATTTTCCAGATGCCAGTCTGGGCTTTTAAGCTCCTCCTCTGGTCCGTCAGGTCACCTTTACCTGTGTGAGAGGGGAATAAAGCCCACAGCTGTTTGTTTGGGTCCAGCTGGCTGCAAATGTGCTGCGTCTGCTGCTCCTAGAGATGCAGAGCAGAAGCACTTGCTGGCATCTGGACATTTCTGCTGAACATGAGGAGACCCTACCCCATCTCCGCAGCCCAAGGAGCACGGTGGGCAACTGTGCCTACTGCCACCCATAGCTCTCAGGCTAGGAACCAGTGCTGATGTCATTTGCTCCAGGACATGAATCCTTGTTTCCCTGTCTTTTGGCTCTTCCTGCCTAGTTGCCAACCCTGGTTGCAGGCTCTAGTTTTAATTCTTTTCCTAGTTCTGCAGGGAAGGCATCTCTTGTTCATTAAGACACACCCCTCCTCATTTTTCTTCCTGCCTCATTTATTTCATTCTCCATCCCCTGCAGAAAATAAACCACATGAGACCTGGAAATGCTCCTTGAAGAGACTGACTGGACAAACAAGTGCTGCTCTAACACCAGTAGATTAATACCACGTGGCTTCTTCAACAAGAGGCAAAAATCAATATCCCACAGGTTAGGTGGGAAAAATGAACCAACAGACACGAATGATAGAGCTCCCTGTAGGTGCAGAAGGGGAATCAGTATCAGCATCAGCTGGGCGTCTGTCAAGCAAGGGTGGGGTGGAGGGACATATGACCTTTTCCGGCCCTCCACAAATACATATTTTACAACACCTTGGCAAAGGGTCCAAAATGTTTCCTAGGAATACTTGCAGCTGACAGGGTGCTAAAGGAGAAAAACAAGTTACTGACAGTGTCAGGACAGTGGGCCACAAGCAATCCATGCAGCGCTGCCAAACCCACGTGTAAAGAGCACAGGCCATCCCAGGAAGCAACGAATGCGAGAAAAAGGCATGGTGTGGGCCCAGTGTACTACTGATGGACCACCCACACCATCCACAATATTGTGGCCAGCAGGGAGAATGTGATTCTTGGATATTGAATTGCAAAATCCCAAGTAGGATCCAGATTTTGAATGAAAGGCTCCAATATATTCAATTTTCCCCAAAAAAGCTGAAAAGTGACAACTCAGGGTATGGAGGGTGGGTATGTTCTCCTCCTCACAAGGGAGGAAGAAGGAAGGCCATCTCTTCCATAGAGGTGATCCATACATTCAAACAGCTCCTTCATGTAGGCAATAATTCCTCTCTTCATCTTCCCTGCTTTGTTCCTGAGCTTGTATCAATCCATCACAACTCTCCCCTTGGGCAAACTCTCCACTTTGTCAGGTGGATMCCAGCTCTTCCTAGCAGATCTCAGTCCTGAGAGTGGGCTCCACAGTTGTAAATGCTTGGTTCCTGTTGACAACAGATGTGTAACCAGGTTGGAGCTCTGTTCCTTCCCAAGCCTTTCCCTTCACTCATGGAGATCAGGTATTGTGAGCATAAAGGCTTAGGTTCTGCCAACCTAAAAACATGCTTTTACACACTGTTAGTTTAAGCTCAATGCTTCCAAAGCCCAGGACAGAATTTAGATACACAACTCCCTTTCTGCCCAATAGGATTTGTGTGGTTACATTTTGGCAGAGTTGAAAATACTCACACACGCATAGAACAGAACACATGGACACAAGTATGAGGACATCTGAGAATGTCACTGTTTGTGGTTATTCTGTAAGTCCCACTGGGACAGATACCTCATCTCTCAGTGCTTTCAAAGCCAAGTAGGACTTTTTTGTACACTGTAAAAATAAACAGTCTTCTATGAAGAACTGCTGAAAAAAGCCCTGGAAAACTGGACCAAGAATCTTTCTGATCCTTGTAAGTGCTACTGGCAGACTCATTTCTGTGGTGGTTTTCTATTAAAAAGGTCCAGTAACATTTTCTTCTTGTCATGGAGCAGCATGTCCATTCTAATGAGTTACTGCTTTTTAGTAGTTGCCTGCTACCTAGTGGTTTACACATACCACTGGCACAAGTAAAGAAGAATGTTTACTGCACAACTTCCAGACAAAATGAGAGCATGGAAAAGTGCTGAACCATGGTCCTCTTTGCTCCCCTGTGCTGTCCAAGCTCTCTCTTCTCCCTGCCCTTCCTACCTCTACTCCTTTATTTCTCATATTAACAGAGTGACAGAATTGTTATGGTTGGAAGTGACCTCTGGAGATCATCTAGTCCAACCCCCCTGCCAAGGCAGGGTCACCTAGAGTGGGTTACACAGGAAGGCATCCGGGTGGGTTTTGAATGTTTCCAGAGAGGGAGACTCCACAACCTCCCTGAGCAGCTTGTGAGCCTTTTTTTTTCACCCATAACTTCCTGCAATAAAACCCCCCAAACTAACAAAAACTCTGATCTCTGTAGATCATTTGGCCCATGCTGCTTGCACTAACCAATAGTCCTGGAAGGCAAATGTCAGTCTCTTCAAGTCAAGGGACAACTTGCTTTGGAAATAAAACACACAGCAAATAATCCTCCCTGAAGGTCTCCTCCCCACCAAAGCTGCACTCTCTAACCAACAGGCTGGGAAAGAGGCACAAAGCACTCTCACGGCAGCTCTGTGGCAGCGCATCCATTACAGATTTCATAGAATTGTAGAACAGCCCACGTTGGAAAGGGACCTCAGAACATCATCTGGTCCAATTGTTAACAGAAAAACAGCCTAGACGAGATTATCTAGCACCCTTTCCAACTGCATCTTGAAAACCTCCAGTGACAGGGACTCTACCACATCCTGGGAGAGGTTGTCCCAGTAAATGATTGTTCCTAACATAAACAATTCCTTTCTATGTCAAGACAAAACCTCTCCCAGTGCAACTTATATTTGTTGCCCCTTGTCTTTTCATGTGACCCCTCAGGAAGACAGCCTCAATCCTTTTTGAGCTTTCTCTTCACCAGTGAGAAAAGACCATTTTATTGGGCAGATCTTCTAGCCCTTTGATCATCTTTGTGGCCCTCTTTTGAACCTTCTCCAATATGTCCACATCTTTCCTGAATTGTGGGGACCAGAACTGGACACAGTCCCGCAGGTGCATCTCTACAAATGCCAGGCAGAGTGGGATGATCATGTCTCTATCTCTGCTAGATTCCCCCACTACATTCAAACTTATTTCCTCATTTCAATCTCACTCCAGTTCTGTCACTGCTCCATCTGCTTAGAGCTGGAGCAGAGCACCTGCTTACGGCTGTGCTGGGTCTGGAGCACTTGCAAAGGTTAAAATCCTGTTCTGGCTGAAAGGAATGTGCATGAGGATTCTCTCCTTGTCTTCGTAGATCTTGCAAGCTGCCCACATACCCTGCCATTTGATAAGTTATCCTGGAAGCAACTATCTTGCTAAACCCTCAGAACATGTTTTTTTTGCTACATTTATGGTATAACCAGACTCCAGGAAGGCCAGAAGTTACAACTGGTGTGTATTTAAGGCAAAATCATACCATAGCAGCCCAAAAACTGTAAAGGCTTTTGTCTGTGTCTATTCCATAGGACCCAGCCTAAACCAAAAACTCATGACCTCCATCCAAAGAAAAACTTCCCACCACCAAGATTTGGGAGCCTGAGTCAGGGCCCGCTTACTCTGCAGCAGGTTCTTTGCCTCAGAAGGCTTTATGAACCAAGTGGTAACCTCACATCGCTTTTCTTGAAATTGGAGCAAATCAGTGTCTCTGTGTAGCTGTGGTCTCCAAAGAGGTATTCCTGCTTGTGGTAGGCATATGGGAATTTAAAGTTCAGGTTGAGTTCACYGGATTCAGTTTTAAATGTATTTTTATTTAAACTGTAATCCTGTGAGCTAATAACTGTCACAACTTACTGTGATGAGGTAGGGAGACATAACTCACAGTTTATAGATTGAAGGCTGAGGGACAGAGAGCTGAAGTACACTTGGATATTCTCTCTCAGCTGAGCCTTAACAGCTTAAACAGTTACGACCCTCTGGCTGTTGGTTGCTGTTTTAATTCACGCTGAAAGGCTGAATGGGCCTCACAGAAAAAGTCACAGCATCGCAGCCAAAGGGGCAGGGGGCAGTTAACAGCTGAGAAACAATAACTGGAAATTAAGGGGCTAAACCTCCTTAAAATCAGTCACAAGAACACATCTGGAAAGGGGAGGAGAGGCCCAGATCAACTTGCCTACCTTCATTGTTTGCAGATAAAGCAGATATTGTCCAATTTCTCAGTGCTCCTTGTGTGCCGATGGAAACGTTTTAGGCACCAGAGAGTGGGCTGCAAAATTATTGCAATCAAATTTTGCCCTCTCAAACATAAAATAGTAACTTGAAGGCCAGGAGGGGAAAGTGGTGAGGAATAGTAGGGCAAAACTTCTGTGATTGTTCTAGCGAGCTGTAAGGAAAAACACTATGGCAATAGTGCAGAATATAATAGGTAGGGTGGTTCTCAACAGAACAGGTTAAAAATTAAGTTTATTATGTGTTTATAAAATAAGGAGAGAGAAGATAAACAATACTTACTGGAAAGCTAAAGAGATCTTGAGAGTCTGACCTATCCTTTTTAGCCTAGAGGCTAAACTCAATTTCTCAAATCYAGGACTGCCTCCAATTCTTGGAGGCACTACATTGATATGGAAGACAGCCATGTACAAATTCTGTGTGCAGGCACACATGGTGTCCAGGCTCATCTCACAGTACACGAGAAAAAGCCACAGCTCCAGCGGACTGTTCTTTCTGGAACACAAAAGTCACCTTTTTAGGACGCTCTCTATTAATAAGAGAGCAGCTGTGTAGAGATGCACAGAGACCTAACTCATATGTGGTTAAAATGAGGTGGAATGACTATGTTATGACTTCCTTCAAGGAAGTTTCAGTTATCCCTAGCTACCAACCTCTGGAACCATTCTGCTCAGCTTCTTCAGCATAGGATTGACTACATGATCAGAAAGAATGTCAGGGGTTTTTTGACTTTCACCCCTACTGAATCAAGTTTGAACTGTTTTTGATGAACCTCTAGCAACGGCAGCTGCACAAGGAATTCATGAGGAAGTGGCTGACGATTCCATTCACAACCAGTGTGGCAGAGAGCTTTGATTTTGGCTGTCTTCATGAATGTGGGTGCCTGTTCTGAAACAGTTTCCTTGGCTGGCCTGGAGTCAAGAGCAGGTGGGGCTATACCAAATTAACATCTTCTGAAAAAGAATCAAGCCCTCAGAGTGGAAAGACAAAGGGTGAACACAACAACGGCCATCACTCCAAATCAGAAGCCAAATTCGAAAGCAGAACTTTTTATTTTCCTATTAGCTTCTCTTTTAAAAAATTGATGAGCCTCACCAGGGCATTGTTTTACCTAAGATACCACTGTTTGCTTTGCAACTATCTCAGGGTAAGCAGTGCATTTCAAAAGGGAGCCTTGGAAAAATTAGGGCAATTTGCAATGTGACAGAGCCTGAAAGACAACAGCTGTGAACAGACAGGATACTAGAGAGCTCACCTTAGACACTTGAGCTGTGGAAGTTCTTTAAAGATGTAAAGCAATGTGCTGTTTCCCTTGGTCTTTGCAATACCTTGCAAGCTGACTTCATTGAACTAAGAAGTGTAAATGCTATTTCATATTTAAATAGATGCTGCCCTATTGCTTTGTCCTTTGCACTGGTACTTCTGTTTCTTCAGATAAGTGCTGGTGAATGACGGGTATATGAAATGGTACAAAGCTTACTGCTTTTCTTGTTTGGTCCTCATTAATATCAATAAACCAACTTGACAGCCAAATAAAACACCCATCACCTTTGCTTTGCCCCTTGTTGTCTGAATTTTAAAAATGAAATGGCAGTAACTCTCCTAACAGCCTTGAAGCCTCATGTCAGCACTCAGTAGGGTATCATGGTGATACCGGGATAATGCTTTGGCAGAGAAACAGCTTTTCCACYGTGTTTGATTAACTGTCTGCTATAAAAAACATATAAAATTATTGTTTATCAGTTCTGTAAGTCTGTGTATGGAGCACCTATATATTATTTATGTGATGGTGAAGAACATGAAACATGTAAAAAGTTACACAAATATCACATCATTCTCTTCACCTGCACTCTCCTCATCCCACCATTGCTCAGAGATCCACCACACTCACGAAAACGAAAATATCCAGAATATGTAGGCCAACAACTATATGTACAGAGATGGGTTCTCTTTAGAACATCTGTAGAATAAGGCCCTCAAGGATTAGTCTAATTACGTCACTGAATCTGTCTTAATGAACTTTCAGATTCATATTTATATCAAGGATTCATTATTTCCTTCAACTCCGTCTAAAAGTTACTGACTACCTTGTGGAGGGTAACAGCATTAGTAGCCTGATTGCACTGCATTTTGCTTTGCATTTCTCTGTGATAATAGTGAAGAAACAATCAACAAATTTTTCCAAAGGCATTTATTTCTTTCTTTTACATCAAATAAAAACAAAATCTTACAAAAATATGGAACCACATTTTACTGAGATATATCATCTTATTCATATATCAAGCATTTTTTAAGGTAAGCTAGAAAAATAGAAATTTCATTTTGGACCCATATAATATTCTTGCAGTAGTCCATAGAAGAAGATGTGAAAATAAATATTTTTTCTATAAAAAGGCAAAGTGCCCATTGCTTAACCAGACTAATGAAAATAATTCAGTGCAAATTTCTAAAATTGGCAATCAGATTATATTTCCTTTCATACTTGATTTCTAAATAGTTAACAGTTCAGGATTTTCATATTTTGAAACAGAGTTGAACAGAATCAGTTGAAAAGAAAGTTAAATAAGCTATTGCCTCCATCTTAGAATTCAGTTTTCAGCAAGGTCATAATAAATTCTTCTTGGAACTCTCCTTTACTTGAAGTTAGGCAAAATTTGCCAGAGCAAATGTAAAATATTTGTTTACTTCTTACCTAGAATGTTTCAAATATATTCAAGCTTTACAGGGCATTTTGGTCATTTGCTGTAGGTGTCTGTGAACTGAGATCACAGCTGGAATTTACAGAAGTACACATTCATTATGTTAAAAATCTTTTCAATTATTAATTTTAAAAAGTTTTCTAGCAAAGAGTCAGATATTAATGGTAGTTTGACAAATAGGTATTTAAGTGAAAAACATCAGACTGCATCTGACACAAATCACTTAAGGATCTCATTAGCATCCACTTTCTGCATGTTTTATGTAGACTCAGGTTGACATTTTGGTTGAAGCTTACTCCACAGAAAGTGTCTCTTACATGAATAAAAAAATGATAATTAGGTGGGGTTTTTTTTCACCTGAAGGATTACACAGGTTTTGGTTTAGTTCTCAATACAAAATGCACATGCTATTTTATACATGTTTGTAAGGTTTCAAACCCTTAGAATAAAAGAAGCAAAATAAAAAATAAATACAGCTTCTCCACCTGCCTTTCTGAACACACAAGTTACCTGCAGCTTTAGCACCTAGGAGTCAGACCGTCCACAAGTAGGGGTGGGACTAAATCATGTAAATCAAACTCAATGAAATTATTTTAAAAAGGAAATGTCCTAAAAAGAGTTAACTTTTTTTTTTTTGGTTAATTTTATGTCTGAACATTGGACTTCTAGTTCAAAAAGGCCACTTTCCTAAATTTTGATAGATTTTGAAAACGAAAGAAGAAAATTGCATACAACATATTTTGCTATACAAACATATTCAGCTATACAGCTTCTAAAACTTGTAATTATGGTCATTAAAATGATATACTGTATTAAAAAACAAGTACCAAAAAAAATTCATAGGAAATCAAGTATTTAAGACTTGCTCAAGGACGTAGTTGGTCTGACCTTGCAAAATACTTAGGCAGGTGCTTAATTTTAAGCATATGAGTCGTTGTGCCAAGAGAGATTTTATGGTGAACACTAATGCACAAATATTAGACTGGCTCTTCCACTTTGAGATAAGCATGGACGTAAGTGCTTTGCTGGATATGGATCAGGATGCTCAGCACCTAACAGGACTTCAGGCGCTGATCCAGCAAAGCACTTACCCACACGAACAACGCTGCTGACTTCAGGATCACTGCTCATGTGCTTAACATTAGGCATGCTTGTAAGTGCTTTCCTGGAAGGGCCCGACAGACCAATAGTGTGCAAGCTATAAAATTTGAAGCAGTGTATGTTTAACACACGGCATATTTAACAATGTTAATCTGCTGAGATTTGCTTTTTCTTGGAACAAGGCATGTCTAACTTCAAGCATTTGTTTTCAGAAAGTGCGTTAAAAAAGCCTTTAAAAGCAGGTTTGTGATTATGGCAAGTTAAAATAATATTAGTGAGTCTCCTTATGCTCCCTTCATTTCTTCTTTGCACGTCTTTTCTCAGGCATCTACGAAGGAAAGAGAAAACCCTAGTCAAAAACAATACCCTATTCAAATAAGCATTCATGTATTTAACTTTCCTCTAAATAAACATCATGTCAGATGCAACAGAACACCTGAAAACAAGCATCACTGAACCCTTCCAGACTTCAGGTCTGAATGCAAATTCTGCCAACTATGCTGCCTTTTCCACTGAAAATATTCGAATCACCAATTGTCACTTCTACAAATAGAACTAAGTTTATTACTTAAGACTGAAAACAATGTGCCAGTTCAAAACTTACATATCCCTGAGTGCTTGTATTTCCATGTTTTTCATGCCCACTGATGTCAATGCATTTGCTATGCAAAGTCCAAAAAAGTGAAAATGTAAGAGCTGTTTAATCCCAAATAAACAACTATAAAAGCATCACAACTCATCAGATATTTACATGAACATGTAGAGATGTCATGTTAACCCAGAAAAAGAAATTAAGACCACATTTCTATAATAGTGCTGGCATATTGTTCCATACTGTGCTAACCAAGGAAGAAATAGCAAAGCAGCACTTCATAATGACCTACTGCTACTGCTGGCCAGCAGAGCAACAATATTTGAATCCTTATTGTGGTAGGAAATATTGTTATATGCACTTGGCACCATATGCTCTTCATAACTTCTTACAGCTACATGATGAGGAAGTTTCAAAGTTACTAAATGTATTTCATGCTTTCCTAAAGGGAAAAGAGTTTTTGTTTTCACGTGAAAGCTCTAACAACTTTTGGAAATGGCTTATTTTTTTTGTCATGCACTAATTCCTGCTCAACCAAAAGCACAGTCACTAATAAAATTACTATTGTGGTAAGTTACAGCATAGCAGACAGCTGAAGTTGAGATGTGGCACTAAAGCACAATGCATCCCTGCACAGAGCAAGAACTCCAGACTTAGTCCTTGAGCACAGCCGCAGATGTGAAAGTCATGTGCAGAGCAAGAAAAAGGAAAAAACTGGTACCCCAGATCAGAAGTCAGAACAAAGGCCTCTCATTTCTACCAGATTTGTCCTACTTCTGTCCCAAAATTCTGACCAGTGAAACTGAGACTTTTTTTGTAGAAGGTTCTCAAACAGTTCAGTCAATGAAAAGGCACATTTCCAAAATTAATTTCACAACACTTTTCAACTATCAAAACCCAAACCCCAAAACTAGCAGATTTAAATATCCACAAGAACTTCTACCATGAATCTGTTCTGCCTCATAGTTCCTGTTTCTAACGTAATTCTCTTGCACTCTTGGTTTTCCAATCAACACCCAGCCCATGCTTGCCTGCTTTCTCAGCATCTTCTAGTGATCAGAATTGGCTTTCCATTAATAGATACAAAACTCCTTTCTTCTACCAAAACACCCTCTGACATGTTGCTTACTGCACAAAACTTCTCCATTAACATGACAGAATATGCCTGCTCTTTTTCCTTTTTTCCCCATAGCATTATGCTGCAGTTTTGAGTGGTGTTTTTCAAAAGCTGCCATCACTGCTGCATCCTTTCCACTCACATGAATTTGGGGAGTTTCTTTGACTATCAAATAAATGGCTGGGCTAGGCTGAATGTTTTCCAAAATTTAACCCTTCCAGTTCATGAGCAAAATTGCTCATTCTGGGCTCATCAAACACTAGTTATTATCAGAGACAATAATTCTATAGAATTCCAAATATTTTCCTCTATCTGGAATTCCAACCATACTGACCTCTGCATTTACAAACTACATCCGAAATTTTGTAAAAAACACCAGTTCGAAAGGCAGACAAAACCAACAACAACTACAGGACTGCATGGAACACACAGCAAGGCTTCTCTTTCATATCTGGGTGGAAGAGAGTGCCACAGAGCTCTTTAACCTAACAGACAGCACTGTAACCCAAGGGTTGTAAATGGCAGCAAGTAAGTGGAAAAATGGCAGAGTTACTCAAAAAGGGGGAATTCATAATTTCTATGAAACTCACATTATCAAGGGATACAGGAAGATTCTCTACTGAGCTGAAGTAGCAAAGAATGATGTATTTTAAGAGTGTCTTTCAAAGACACACATTGTAGTCGATCCACAGTACTGACTCAGTACAAGTGGTGGATGACACTGAGTATTGTGCAGAACAGGCAAGATCTGCACAAATGATCTCAGTGACTCCATCTCTTTTTCAATTCTATGAATCACGGAAGCTGCAACATCAGCTATCCCTCTAAATATACAGGAATACTCTGTAATGAGGAAGAACACAGAAAAGAGTGGAATAGTGCATTTTAAGTAACAGTCCTACCTTGTGCAAAACTTCATAAAACTAAACCTTATTTAAGACACTCATACTTAAGTTTTTGAATCCAGCTCCAAATAGGCTTCTTAAAAAAACCACCACCCATTTTTGCCTTTAAATCAATTTTCCCTGATTATTTTCGTAAGGACCTCTTAACCTTGGAACTAAACATAAAAATACCCCTATACTGCTATGTGCTAAGAGGTTTATCATGTAAGCCAAAGAGATGCCATAACACTTTAAGAATTAAAATTTATACACAGGAAAATACCAAACCCCCTTAAGAAATGTGCTGAACCCCAATCTAACTCTTGAAACATACAGCAAATACAGCAAGCACAAGTTTGTTACACAAAGCACTTTATTGCATCACATGTACATTGACATTCATTGCCATTTGTTTCCAGCATATTGAAAACAACCCAAATCCCGATACAGACAGCACCTTTGCCTCAATAAAATGCCACCAATGACAGTGCTTACATCAGTGCTCATATTTGGGTCAAAATAAAAATGCAATGATGCCTTCCTACTCTCATGTAATATGGGGTAAAAAACTTCAGAAAGTCTTGAAAAGTAATGCCCCCTATGAATAGAAAAAAGAAAAATCATCAAAGGAGGACATGTTTTCAGCCCAGAATGAAGTGTGATGGAGAAACTCTGGTGGCCTTGACTGGGCTTGCTCCAGAAGGAGCAGCAGCACAGTATGGTACTCTGCTAAGCTTTGCTTCTCAGCTCACCGCACCATCTTAATGCAGCTGGGCCATTTCCCAGCCCAGGCTGGAATATCTGATACCATGGTACTGCCTTGTCCCACTAAGGCCCAGTAGCTCACAGATCTCTTCATCACACTCCACCATGTACCCAGACATGCCCTGCACACACTATACTAACCAAAAACTCCAGGAGACATCTTTAGCTTAACATAAAAATAACCACTGTATAAAACTCTTTCAAGAACAAGTCTTTATTTTGATGCTTTAGAYTTGGAGCTGAAGAAAGCAGAAATGGATTTCATTCCACTCTTATCAACTTTGGCCAGAGCCTTCTGTGCTGCAGACATCTTGGTGTTTGCCTGTGAGTGAAATGATAAACAGAAACAGTTAAACAGCACCTCCATAGGGGGGAACATATGCTGCAAATTCCTAAATACAGAAGTCTAGCAGTAAGTTGAATTGCTTTTTTAGTATATAGCAGTAAATATAATGTTATGCAGGCTTTGAATTGTAGGAGAAAAACCTTAAAAAACAAATTTGAGATTATTCAAACTGAAGAATACTTGTCATGAATTACTTAACCTCAGACAAAGACAAGAAAACCAACTAAAAGGACAAGGAGGTGAAACATCTTTCCTTTCTGCAGAATGAGGTATCCCAAATCAAACGTTTACTTTGGGATAATCCCTGAGTGTACATTAAGAGGAATAATGCATGCAATATAACAGATGCATTCTGTACCCTCTGACTCAATCTCATGATTATGCTGTCAGCAGGCTGAATTACAGACTTGCATTACAGATGATGAATAATTCACACTGATTTACTATCAAAGACTATGCACAGTGAAATAAAGGGAAAAGCGATTGAAGAACTAGGTATGAAGAAGGTAACTAACATTTGCAAAGCACTTTTGAGGCCACTGGGACAACTTCCCAGACTTCTACACCTAAAACACATTTTATAAGCCACATTTTATAGAGCTGACCTCTTTTCTTTCTTCTGTTTTAAAGTGTTGTGTTTTAAATCTCTAGCTGCTTTGCCTATTAAGAAAACTTTGCATTGACCTTTCTTTATGATACTGCTCAGTCTGCAGGGCTTCACAATTACAATACTTGGGATCAGCCAGATGGTTATGGATAGGATGGAGATAGGCAACAACAGTATGATTGTCTGTGTTAGTCTACAAACAAAAACGCTGCCAAARTATTTAAAAAAGAGTAGTATACTGTACAGAGTCCAAGGGCTATCTTTTCTTTCCCAGATTCTCTCATCAATGTGCTTCATTATTTCAGAAGTAAATCATATTTAATGTTAAAACGAATTCTCTCTCCTCAGTTTATTTCTATCTTTATGCTGAGTTCAAAAGCTATAGTATATAATGGAGAAGGGGGGAAACATGCGTATTTTAAACTATTTATCACCCTCACTTAGGGGGCAATCCTCTTACTTCAAAACTAGAATGTGCACTGAGTACAAAAAAAATTCTGGGGGCTTGGGGGGGAGGAAGGAATGGATCTGTCACCAGCTGCTTCTCTTTGCAAAGGGATAACGAGTAGTCAGCATTAGACTGAAGGTCAGAAGACCAGCACAGCAGGCCTTTTTAGTTCCCCATGGATCGGAGAAAGATTCATTTTCTTTGAATGTTCAGAGAAATAAGCCAGTACAAGCCTCCCAACTTTGGCACACACAGAGAGGATCTATTTCTTTTCACATCTCTGTTGCTCTCCTAGGAATAGTACAGTGGCAGGCACCGCTGGACTCAGATTAGAATTGGCCTCCAAACATGCATTGGAGCTGGCAATCAGTAAGTTCTGTGTTGATTTAACTTCATTAAGCTGACATAAGTGAGTGCACAAGCAGTATTTCTAGGTAGAAATAAAGCCTGTCTTAGCATCCCTTGGAATTCGAGTAAATGCTGCCATCTTCATTTCTTTTTCAAGTAACTGAAATTTAACAGTTGCTATCACTAAGCCACATTATTTCTCATCTAAAGATCTCAAAGAGCTTTGCAAACATTAGCTGAGCACCTTAGCACATGTATCTGAGTCTGCAAGGCCCACTGGAACGTTCACTGATCCAATACAGCCCAGCAGTAACAGTACAGAACAGTGCAGAGTAGGAAATTAAAACTGTCAAAATCATATTAAACCTGAAAGAAAAGTTCAGGGAGATACAACTACAGATATCAAACAACTTTGTATTTGTTTTTGTGATGTGTTTTGAAGGAGGAAGTTAAGCACTCTGTGCTAATATTGGATATTAATCTATGCTTTAGCGAAATGTGTATGAATGCAAGGCTTGCTCACCTTTTTGGTTTTCAGATTGTCGCTGTTAAGTTTAGTATAGTCTTCTTCTGGTTCCACAGGGACATCCGACAATTTCCTTTTCTGAAAWGTTAGAGTGAGGAAGTTGCTCTGTCAACCACTTTTATGATGTACACACAAGGAAGTTCAAAGCTTTGGCTTTATAACGTAACCATAGCACCAAAACAGGACTGGCAATCAACCGAAGAATCTGCAGCAAGAGTGGAAGATTTCTCTCTGCAATCATCTTCTTTACAAGTGAATATACACCATCTTTACAACATTCAGAAGAGATCATTCAGTGTCATGGGAAGCATTTTCTTCCTAGCCTTCTGAAGAATGACTATTAGAAATCAGCCATGATTGTGACTTTGGTGTCAGTCTATTTAGAGAACTTCATGAAGCAGCTGTTGGAAGTTAGTGCCTAACAGCCCAGGAACCTGGACTCTGGTGCCCATGGACTTGTGCAGCAACTCCAGTGTTACAGCTATCTGCCAGCACAAGTGGATCATCATCTGGTCTATTGTCTGTTTGTTCACAGCCTTTAGAATTAATTAGTTTCTACAGGTTGGCAACACTGCCATAGCACCACTGACTGCTTCATCACCTGAATCCAACAGTATACTGAGAAGCTTGACTCTGCACGTGCTGTGCAGAATTTCAGAACTTTCTAACTTCAGAAATAATGCAAGTGAACGGTTCTCGGCACTTCACATGATCAGGCTGTAAAAATGAATATTTCTTTCCATAAACTCTGAGCATGTGTTTAGTTTAAAGGTGAAAACTTTCTGGTATGTTTCCAAAAGGGAAAAAAAAGTACGTAGTATTTTACAACACTGTATTTTTATTATTATTATATATCTGATATTACTACCCTGTCCTTAATATCCTGTGAAATCCAGACTGTGGCCTTCCCAGCTTTTGTGCCAAAGAAAGTGATTTTGCAAGCAACTTGGATGGTACCATACATTTTAAGATCCTGTTTTATTCATTTTGTTTATGGTGCTTGTGATATCTCTCTCTCCCCCTCCCTCTCTCTCTTTGGCACAGAAGCCAGGTCTGCAGCTTAGATTTCTCAGCTCTTAGAACCAGATCCAACTGCAGCCCTTTCTTTTGATTTCAATGGAATCTGGATCAGCCTCTTTAGGAGGCTGTTTACTGTGCTGTGATTACATTTTTAAATGACAATCTAATGAATAATTACTTTTCTCCTCTTTTTGGAATCTGATAAACAAGTTTTTAAAACTTACAGCAAAAATGTTTGCATTCCAGCAAAACATTTGCTGTTTAGTTGCAGCAAAGCCTACATATTCTTTGTAAATGTCTCTCATCATCTGCCAATGGTCAGACTCTCTGTGCTGACAAACTGGACAGTGCGATGATTACAACACAAGATCAATGGCTTACAATTAATACAAAGAACATGCAATTTTGATTTAATCATTAAATCACAAAGTCCAGGCTGTACCCAGTTTGTTCTTGTTCAAGAGAGAGAATCTGTCTTTGCTTTTCTGCTAATCACTGAAGTTTCTACATCTCTCCTTCCTTCAGAGTTTAACATAATTTCTAAATATGCAATTACTTTACCACGATAGGAAATACATGTTAGAACCTTCTTATTTTGCAATAATCATATATTATGTCTGTTAATACACCTTGCCCTCATGAAGAGAAATGTCAACACAAGTGAATAAAAATGGTCTGAAGGAGACTAGAAGTTTCAGTTTATAAGCCTACCTTGCTCCTCTGAAATTGCGAAATAAAGGAGTGTTTTAATCTCTGAAGTTGTAAAGACTTAAACACAGAAACATCCTGTGTCACACACCCTGGTCAGTGCTCTGGAAATCAATCAGATCCTCAGCAAGATTTCACTGCCCAACAACTGAACAGTTCTAAGCCTCATTTCCTCTGTAACCAAACTGCTGAAATAAAACTGTTTTTAAAAATAGATTCCCAGAACTATCCCAGTGGTATAAAAGCTATTCGTACATAATATGGAATGTACATCACATGCAGTTTAATACAGTTGTTTTAACGTGCTTATATAGCTAATGACTATCAGTTGGCTCCTGATGTGTGCTTAATATTTCTTACAATGCACAAAGATAATTCGTAACTGAATCAAAGGGCCAAGTAACTGTGCAGCCAGAACAACTGTCCAGCCACATGGAAATAACATATCTATGGATATACATCGGAGAACAAATGCTATTAATAACAGTAGGGCTCAATTATTCCTCTATGTGCTAGCTGACACGCTGCTTAACAGAACAGTCACTGAACCAGCCAGAAATGAGGCTATTTTAGACTTTGTTTCAGTAAGTAGCAGGGACATTGCAGGAAAGGCCAGTGTGGTAAGCAATCTTGTTTCAGTAGACACAGGGTGCTTCAGCTTAAATTAAATGGAAAGGATAATCAAAAGTGGGGTTATTGGTTCTAGAAGGGCAAACTTTGCAAACCATATGCCTTCCTTGTTTAAGGCAAAGCAAAGGGACTTGATGTCTGAGGAAGAAACTTGGAATGTAAAAGAAAAAGACAGAAGTGATTTTGGATAATTTACTTTAAACAAGGTGAAAAATCTTGGAGGAAAGAGCTTCTCAGACTAAACACTATAAATGCGGCCCCTTGCTCACACAGATGCACACATATTCCACCACCCCCCACCCATTCCCCAAAAACTCCAACTGATACTAGATGTAAGCAGAATTCTGCAATGGATGGGGGAAAAAAATCTTGCCAAAAAGAAAAAAGAAGAAAGAAAAGAGAAAAAAGAAGAAAGAAAAAAGAAGAAAGAAAAAAGAAGAAAGAAGAAAGAAGAAAGAAAAAAGAAAAAAGGAAAAAGGAAAAAGGAAAAAGGAAAAAGGAAAAAGGAAAAAGGAAAAAGAAAAAAGAAAAAAAAGGAAAATGAAAAAAGAAAAAAGAAAAAAAAAGAAAAAAGAAAAAAAGGAAAAAAAAAGAAAAAAGAAAAAGAAAGAAAAAAGAAAAAAGGAAAAAGGAAAAAGGAAAAAGGAAAAAGGAAAAAGGATCAGTTTAGGGGTCAGGTAATACTGGGAATAAGTGAAAACTGCCAAAAAGTCTAGCTGAGTTAGACCTTGGAAAGGAAATTAAAACAAACAGTACAAAGCTGTTTAGCCACAGAGGCAAAAAGGGAATAAAAAAAGAGAAAGTGAAGCTGCTATACTGTAAGGATTGGATAGATATTAAAGTTAATCTATGTGTGGACCCAAAATGGAAGAAATCCTTTGCCTCAGTAAATCATTTTCAATAAAGATGAAGAGGTTAAGCACAGGGGCAGAAAAGAGAACAGAAATCACTCTATTCAAGATAGAAATAAAACTCAATATGCTGACCCTGTTGGGAGACCTCACCAGAAATCACAAGATGGGATGCAGAACCTGGCAAATGCTCTACCAGGCAGGGACCATATTACTGCAGAATAGCTAAAGATCCATCTCTATGTAAGGAGGGGGAAAAAGYAGTAGCAGCAGTCAGGAAAACAGAATGGGGAAAAAAGTGAAAGAAGGAAGAATAATTAAAGAGCAAATTAAACACAGAATCACAGAATGTTTTGAGTTTGAAGGGACCTCAAAGATCATCTGGTTCCAACCCTCCTGCCATGGGCAGGGACACCTTCCAGTAGACCAGCCCACCCAGAGCCCCATCCAACCTGGCCTTGAACACTTCCAGGGATGAGGAGTTCACAATGTTTCTGGGCAGCCTGTTCCAGTGCCTCACCACCCTCACAGAAAAGAATTTCTTCCTAATATCTAATTTAAACCTGCCCTCTCGTTCAGCTTAAGGCCATTCCCCCTTGTCCTGTYGCTACATGCCCTCGTAAAAAGTCCCTCTCCAGTTCTCTTGCAGCTCCCTTTCGGTACTGGAAGGTGCTGTAAGGTCTCCCTGGTGCTTCTCTTCTCCAGGCAGAACAACCCCAACTCTTCTCAGCCTGTCTCAGCCTGAAAACTAAACACAGGTAATGCCTACTSATTTGTCTTTACTTTCTCAAATATAACACATTTTCTGGCGACAGATTGTGAAGGATTACCAGAGGATTTGACATGGTGCCACTTAAGCAACTGAAATTATAGAAAACAAATACTGCATAAGAATTTTAACGTAGGTAAGAAACTGGGGAAAAAGGGGAAAAAAAAGGCAAATAATGCAGAAAGGGATGTCCTTGGATCAGATGGAGATTAGTAGTGGATTACCATGAGCAGTACCTACTCAAAGTATTCATTAACCACTAATTAAAGATAATAGAATGCTACCATTTGCTGAATGTATACCACTGAGTAGCATTATGAATACCTAAAGAGCTTTTAACACTGTGAAGAAAAAGCCAGGGAATCTTCAAGACTGGAAACATTAAAACCAGATTAAATGTACAGAAGAAGTTAAAGGCCATGTACACAGCAGCTAACTGCAGGAATTTCTTGTAAATCTGAGTACTGATCAAGCAAAAACCGCAGTGGAAAGAAAAAACCCAACTGTGTTTCTTAACTTTGCACAGCACAACTGAGAGCTATCTGGTACATCTCACACCAAYAGAGGAAAATGAGATTCTAATCTGTAAGGGACAAAGTATTTGTAGTTAAGACAAGAAGGGAAGAATGCCACCATATTGTATGAGTAAAAGTTTTATCAGAAATAATTATACATTATTCTGATCACCTGCTTTGAAACAATTGAATTCATCTTGGAATAGGTGTAAAGAAATGCTTCTACAATGAGGGAATGGAAAACCCATCTTACAGAACCAAGCTGGCTTCACAAAATGAAAACACAAAGCATATATGTTTTCCCTTTACATACTGAGAGAACTAATGTTAAGGAGGGAAAAGAGCCATTTCAATTTAAAAAAAACAATGATAAAGTTAGCACAAAAGCACAGGGGAATAAATTGGCCATGAATAAATTCAAGGTGGAATTTACAGAAAGGTTTCTGAGCATCAGTGGAATGAGGTTATAGAACACTCTTCCAAGAGAAGTAATGGAAATAAAAAATCCTAATGAGACTTACAGTGAAGAATGGTCAGTGTATGAGAGATTATCCAATATGGTTGTCTGGGAATCTATGACCCAGGAGGTCCCTTTCAGGGTCCTCATAAATTATATATGAAAGAAAACCTATGAGGTCATATTGTCCCATCAACCTCAATAAAGCTAAATAAGCAAAACACATATGAAAAGACTGCTGACCAAAACCATAAAATATGCCTCTCTCTTTCCCTCTCCTTTTTTAAACAGCAAAACCAACAAAAATATTCCTTATTAAAAAATATGAGTTACCTGGTAAATTTCTTGTGTTGTTTTAGACTGGCTTTTCACAAGGCCAACTTACTTACTGTATTGTACTCAGTGCTTGGTCTGGTCTAGTTCTATTAATAATTCAGAAAAATTAACTTGCAACGCAATGTATCTATCAATATCTCTATGTTCTCCTACCTTCAGAGGTGGCTCTGGTGCTGAACTTCTAAGTTCTGGGAGCCTGCAGAACGAAAGATTTTAAGTTATAAATTAAGACAGATTAATTGCACAACCTAAAGTTTGTAATTTCTTCTTCGCAAAGGATGCTCTGGTTATCAGCCGCTCACACATGGCAAGCACTTGCAAAAAAAGCAGCTCAGGGACTCTGTATTTCTGACTTATGAAACTGTTCAGCTATGGGGCTTCAAGCCGCAAACAGCACTTTTCCAAAGGCCACCATAACAGAAGCCTTTGAACAGAACTGAACTGACGAGTAGGTGCAGAGTCCCAGTGATGCTCCAAGCCAAGTCTGCTGCTGGCAGGGAACACTAGGATGAGGATGCTGGCTCACCTTCCAGATTTAAATATAAACTAACACAGGCTAGATATGTAAAGTCAAACCCCAACAGCACTGAGTGACTAGGGGAAAGGAAAGAGGACTGGGGATGAGGACTCTACTCCTGGCTCTGCTGCTCATGCTTGACAATTCTGGACAAACTGCTTTAACTCTTCGGATTTCCTTCCCGCTTGCTTTAAAATAGGACATGTTAATCAGGGTTTCATCATGCAACAGTGGTAACAGACATATCTGACTGAAATATTACATCTCTCCCCCAGGTCACCGTCCTTAACATCATAGGAAGAACAGAAAGACATCATCTACATTTGAAAAATCACATTTAAAGTGTGGCAAATACAATCTCATTGTATCATTCACTGCAACCTTGATGAACAAATCTCAGTGTTCAACAGAAACGACCACATGGACATTAATGCATGCCATGTAAAGCTAACAGCTAGCTGGAACAATACTTACCCCAAGTATTTTAACAACTCCTTACTCAGATCTTCAGGAATATATTCTGATATTAACCCATGGGCATACCGTACACAGTCTTCAGGAAGAGGGCAGGGAGTGGGAAGGGGAAGAAAAAGAACATTCATGTAATACAGTCACGTTGCTTTAGCCACGTTGCATGTGCTCCCATGAAGCATAAGGTTGAATTAATAGTAAGAGACTTCTAATGGATACACTGTGATGCTTCTCTGTGTTGAGTAGTTTACGTTATATGACACTTGTAGGTTTATTTGAAAAGACTTACTACACTCACTTTGTCAGCACATGTTATTAATATCTGCTGCATGTCCTTTACAAAAGCTATTCACTTTCTGAGAATACTAGATATCATGTATTTTTCTGAAGAAATTAAATTTTAAAAACCTGCAAAAGTAAAAAGCTGACTCAACAGAACATGCAATCATTAATGTTAAAGCATCTGGATCTTACAATTATTTGGCAAGGGCTTCAGTACTAAAGAACGTTTTCTGGCTTCAACTGAAAACAATTAGAKGAGACAATGAGTCTATTTCAAAGTCTTGTACTTAATTTTCAATACTTTATAGAAAATGCCAAGGCCTATCTAAACATCACTGGCAAGATGGGATAATTATCTGTGGAAATATGAACTACTAGAAGCTGTTTTCAGTACAGGGCACTTCTGCTATAAACGTTTTTCTGAGAGACTGGGAAAAAAAAGTGGCCCTTTCATAACATGAAGTCCTAAACCAGATCTTTTCCGGTCACGTTCCACACAAGCACTTACTGATGGGGAGCTGGATTTTTTTAAACTTGCTGTTGTTGAGGCTGCTATAGAGCAACTGCACCCATGCACAGGAAGCATTTGCCAGACAGACACTAAGCTAAAATTTCACCTTTGAATTCCAACTCCAACAGGCCAGCTTATCTGCTCATATTCCTACACACTTAGAGAGTTCAGAAGCACATGGTATACCAGCCTTAAGATGTCAAAGAACTATTTCTTTAGYGCCAGAGATAAGTTTCCTCTTTTTTTTTTCCCCTTTTTTTAAACTTAAAAAACTGGCATCAAAGCAGAAAGCATTAACAAACTGACACCAGCATATGCATTTCAACTATAATGACAATAAATTTTTAGTATCACCTATCTGCACTTCTCCTTCCTCCACTGTCTTCATCAAGGATTTGTCACTCTCTAAGCCAGCTTTAGGGTCAGGAGAGAACAAGAAATAATTCCAACCCAAGACAATTTCACCTCAGCACTTAATATGTCCAATTTATTGCTTAAGAAAAATATTCCCATCATTTCACTCTTTGCATTATGACACTGAGTGGTGAGTCCAAGTCAACTGCTATTATTTCATACTAAATACAAAATCCATTCTCTTTGCATTTCTGTCTCAATGCAACCTTCACTGACTTCCTCTAACAACATAAAAGTACCACTGTTTGCTTTCTAGGGAGTCTGTGTTCTCAGCCTAGCCTAGTTTTGTTATTAACCTTCTGTCAAACATCACGACTACTTGCACACCTCTCTTCTTTGTGTTCTGAATGAAATGTTCAAATCTCATATGATAAACCTCCCCTACTTTCCTATTTGCACTCATTATATCCTCCCATATTTTTGCCCTACAACACCTGTAGATGCTAAGTACATAAACCCATCTATTTACAAGGTACTGAAATTTCATATTACTCCTATGAAAGCAATTCTCTACAGAAATAAATTGCACTGTCACGGTAATGAAAGGATTGGATCAGAAAATTAGTCTTATTAGAAATWAGTGTTGAGTAATGTCCATTTGACTTCCTGTCATTCACTTTGCCACATACAGTGGGATTACCTCCAAAACTCACCTACTTTAAACGCCAGTATTCCCTATTTCAATGCTGCTCTCTTAAATATCAAATCCCAAGGTTTTTACAAAGGCTATTATATCCATGTCATTATAAATAAAGAGCAAGGTGGAAAAAAACCACTGCAGATGAACTATTTAATTAGAAATTTCAGAGAAAAAGTATTAAGGCAGAGTTAAGATGGTTGTTAGGACACTTTTCCCTTTCTTTAAAAAAATGGGGGTGGAGAAAAGGATGAAAAGCTACTGTAAAGTTAAAGTCACAAGTTTTGCAGCTTTGCCTCTTTTTAAAAACTATATATTACAATCTTTGCTCTATAAAGCTCTATTTGGCTCTTAAATCTCACTTATGTTGTTTCCTTTGATGTCATTACTTGGTAGCTCATTTTCCACTGTCAGCAAGCTGCTTTGTTTCTCCTTAATTTTCAACAGCATGTGGACTTTTGAATGTCTTTGTAATAAGAAACAATTTGCTTTGGTTCATCTTGCTCTAAACTTCTCTTTATTTTCATTAACATTCAAAGATTTTATTCTGAGTCCATTTTCAGGTTTCTCTACAGAACTTCATATCGCAATAACATTCAAGACATTGCCCTCCCCAGCAAAAATGTGACTAGAAGCAAACAGGATAAAACCAAATTTTTTGGTAACAGGATTGTCCATTTCAGGGCAATTTAATATACATATTATTAAAGTTTTGCCCTTAATAATTACACATTTATGTATTCTACACATTCGTCGCATAAAGTAATGTTTGGACCAGGAGCTTTTTCTCTGTGATTACAACTTCCTAAGATCCCTTCACTATTTTGAAGAATTCTAGGAATAATAATATGCTAATATTCCATGCATCCTAATAAAAATAATAATAAAAAGAAGCATGTTCTAATACAGAGACACTTACTGGGTGGCTACTCATATATATTATAAATATGTGTCCTATTGTTTAAGACAGTCTCAGTTCGGCAGAGCACTTCAGCATATATTTCACTGAAAAGAACGTTTTTTCCTTGAACCATGGAGAAGTTAAGAGAACCCCAGCTAAGACCTACTGTTAATTACAATGTCACCTGAGGAAGATACCAAAGAACTTGGAAAAGCCAAGGCACACAGTCACAACTTATACAGAATTTTCTGTACAAAGACTAAGTTTACTCCAAAGGCCAATTTCAATACATTTTAGTTTCTAATCATGTGTTTTAACTCTACTTCTACGCAACTTCACAAAAATGGAATTCATTACCATGTTTAGTTTTCTTACCTTCTTGAGTATCTGTGATCTGTTTACCACTGATAAATGTACTTGCAAGCACCCTTTCACCTACTGATATATTGTTGCTTTTAAGTGCTTTCACTGTTTGATTAACCTATAGAAAACCAAAGAACGAAAAGTCTGTATCAGTATTGTTATGCACATGTTAATGCAGTGACAAAGCTGTTGTAATTTTGTTTCAAGCATATAAAACACTCAAGTTATGGACTGTGGTGAAATTTAATATACATTTGTAATGACTAGCATATGAGCTCCAAAAACCCAAAGAAACTAGCCTGTCTTTGAACATGTTGCCTTGGCAACACAGCACCAGTTTTGCAGCATCCTAACATGAGCTGAGCTACTCAATCCAGCCATGATTATACAGGTGAGAAATACACCTGCTCAGAGAACAGAAAACGCCTGAGCTCAGCGGGGTTGCAAAGGCAGTCCTGGTGGAAATCAAAGATTAAGGACTATACAGGGCACTGCTGTGCTGGATCAGAGAGAGAACTGTCAGGAGGAGGTATTTTCAACAACACAAACAGGTACCTGTTCACATGTTAATATTCAGGTTATCGTTGCAAAATAGGTATCCCCATGTCTCATCACTGGAGAAACTGGACCACATTTTGTGCTTGTATTGACTAACTTGAATGACACGGCCTCCATGTATCACATGATGCATACCACTTTTTTCTACAGAGTGGCATCACAATAAGGGCACATTTGCATGAATATAATGAAATTCACCTTCTTTATACCAAAACAAAAACCCCGTCAAGCTTAGCTTTAACACTAGTTTATTCTTGGCATACTGTACAAACCTTTCGAACAGCATGACTGGATCAGGGGAACAGCACCCACACCAGGACCATTCTGAGCAACTCTGCCAAAACTTCAGGAAACACATTTGTAGCACAAAACCAAGGCAGTTCTGTCCAGCTTCAAAGCATGGCATAATTTAAAAGCTGTAACAATCAAAGCTCTCCTCTAGCCCATCTAGGAAAGGGACGAAGCAAAAGGCAAGCCCCTCACCTTATGCAAAGCCTACAGCAATAAGGTAACAGCTTCTTCTTCTGCCTACCCACACTCCAAGAATACCTTCCATGGCCAGTCCCGTCATAAAGAGAAATGTAACAAGTTTGTTAATATCTCTAACACCTGATCACTTTCCCACGTGCAACAACTTTACTGTGATGTCTGTCCTTCAAGGTACAAGACATGTACCTTGAACTGAGGCATACGGCTCAAATGCAGATATGGACAAGCTAATAAGCATTTCCATTCTTAACATAAAGCAATTTTACGAGGAAAAGAGAAACGCAATACCTTTTTCTTTAACCACTTCAGTGTCTTCTCTTGGCTGTATTTGTGGAATTTCTGACTGCCAATCTCTGAGAAAAAACAAATAAGGGGAACAAAGTAATGTCTCGTTTGGATCGCATTTTCAATACATTTAAAATCTTTTAAGTTGTAGATACAGCATGAAAGTTAATTTGCGTCTTGCACATGTTTGATATCACGGCAGTAAGTTTCAATAATACCGGAAACATAAAAATATAAACAGACTGAGCTGATATGAACAAGTCTGAACAATGTGACAATTCTTTAATTAGAACCTAATCCAGTAAAGCACATATTTTGTTTATTTATGTGTCATCTTCGGCTGCCTGAATTCACTAAGACTCTTCTCAAGCCCCTGTAGTTTGCCAAACCTTCACTGCCCTGTGTCACCACACCAGTGATTATAAGCACATAGTTCACAACACAAAACACTGGTTCCACGATTTTCTTTTTTTCTTTTTTTTTAAACAACATATTATCTTAAATCTTTACTTACTGAATTCCAGCATCTAGTAAGGTGCTAGGACAGAGAGCTGGTTACTGAAGACAAACCATCCGCCTTTTCAGTAAACCTTTTTCCTATCAGTTCTCCTCTCTCATGTCACAGAGTGACTAAAGCAGAATTTTTACTTCTATCCTCCTTTTACATAATTCAATATAACGTCAAAAGAAAATACAGAATTCAAAATAGTGAAACACACTCCTTGTGGGAGGAAGTACATGATTCACTCATGATTTATGGAGCAACACAAATTAACTCGATGATATAAGAATTTCAGAGAGTGCTTCCCCTCTGCTTCCCAGAGAGTGATAAGCAGGGTATCATGAACACTTGCTATTCACATATGATCCGCTATCTGGAGATACGTGAGTTCAAAACACTCAGGCAAAAGAGAGAGAAAATTACAAAGGCTCAGGAAAATTTCAGTATAAAATTCAGTATTAACTCACAGAAAGCTACATTTGGGAAATGGAATGAGATGCCTAATAAGATTTCACAGGAGATTTTGGAGCCCACTGCTTCAGTCTTTTTCTTTAACAGGTATTTCAATAAGTTTTAATCTCCTGTATACCATTCCCATAAATACCTACATCTGTTTCATGTCATTTACTGATACAGTGTCATAGTCCAACACTCATTTCATAGATTTTCCTTCTCCCCTGGCAAACAACAACATATTATTTATGATTCCTTCAGCATTTCCTTCTTTGGGGTTTATCTTGGCTCTTTCAAACTGCACACAAATAGTGAACTACTATGTGCTCTTTCTTTATGCATGGCAGGGAGTATGGAGAGGTCGAGGAAAGCTGTTTGCAAGATAAAAATTTAAATCTGTCTCAAGAGTTGTACAATAGAAAAATGCAAAAATTCTTCAGAGCAAAAATGAAAAAAACCACTAATATACACTTTGCTTTATGATGAGTTGCAGGTAAAGTAATTAGCTGTGATTTTGTTGGCTGCAGCCTTTAGGACTTAGAAGCTTCTAAATGGCTCTGAAAGAAAAGAAACAGAAAATGGAGAAACACTCTGGACACTTGAACCTACTTCTCAAAGGGCTAACGTGGTTTGGGTTCAAGTACAGTGAGTACAATTCATGGATTCCTCTGTTATCTAAGAAAGTTCGAGGAAGGGACATCTTCTGGGTACCATCCCCCAGCCCATGCTGAAAAGTAATTCTAGTCTGGATTCCCAGGCAGACTCCCCCACAACAGCATGATTCAGAGTGACTCAGTTAGGGAAAGGAAACGCAGAACTGTGAAGTCGTTTTCATTAAAACATGTGAAAAATAATTACACTGAACCCTTCAGAGATCACTTTGTTTGAAAATATTTTGTGTGCTTGACAGTTTTGACTATTAAACTCTAGAAACTGACAATATCTGAGACCTCTGAAGAATTAAAGTGAGTTATGAAAGTCACAAACTGCTGACAAAAGGATTCAATATTGGAACGTGGATTTAACATGTGATGCACATTTGATATTGGTGAGAGTTAGTGACTATGTTTGATAATATGAGTATATATTGGAAAGCCTTTTGTTCCCTAATGTGTCTGGTGCCTATAAAACTGGTCTGAGACATCTGGAAAGATTGGGTTTGAGAAATACAGATGGAATATAAGTGGTTCTACAATTAAATAATATGTTCAGTGATCGGGTAATCGCTATGTAGACTTGGAAGTTTCCCTGATGTATTGTTGAGCAAACTGCCTAAAGCACATTTTAACATCCATTTTCTCAGTGTTTTCCATAACTCTGAAACTCATATGGCCCCTTTTTTCCTACCTTCTGGGAATACAAGCTTGGCAATATTATTTAGTTATTCTAATCAGGTAAGTTTTCTTGGCTCTTCATGTTAATCACATCAGACAAGATCACAGTGCAGCTTTTGCCTTGCAAAATGAAACAAAGAGTAACACTCTAGAACTGGAATTCATAACCCTTTCTTAAACCTTCTCTACTGTACTTTCTATCCAATGTCAGAATTTATTATCAAACAACCTGCCTCACCCAGATTTAGCGAGCTGTAACACGCCCTTTCCCCAACTACTAAAGCAGGTAATTCAGAATTTAATTCAGCTAAATGAATTTTCAGTGCCCTTCAACAACGAGGCCTGGGAAGGTGGATTTTCTGCTAATTTAGTAAGTGTAAACTGTGAGCGCTCTGGGGTAAGAATTTGTTAGACAGATGTTAAATGTCTTAAGACCAAATGAAGAGTGAAATAATTATGTTGTTAAGTTCTGTCAAGCAGAACAGAGCTGCAGAAGACTCAACACAACTGATATTTCTTGCCCTAATGCTTTACTCCTTAAATGACAAAGGCTACAAAGTAGACAAAAGATCTTAAGAGCTAGAAAAGAGTACCTTAAGTCATAATACTGGTATTTTTTACAGGCAATAAAAGACATGAGAATATGAAACACATAGAAGTGGATTAAACAGAAAGGTGATGTGTGCATGACAGGCAAGCAAGTGCCAATGGGTTTGTAGCATAACAATACTCCTGGTGTTCTAAAAAAGAAAGAAATCCCAAGAACAAGCCCCACTCTTACTTTGAACCCAATCCAAACCTGAACAAGAAAAAAAGCAGCACATGCATGCAGGAAAATCCAAGAACACCAAATAAAGCTGATATGTGCATGTGAGTACAGCTTTTGTGACAAAAACAATTTTCACTTTACCTTTCAAAACAAAAYCCAAGAAGTGAACACAACTTAAAACACCTAATATCATTTGTTGGCAAAAGAACACAAACTTATAGGTGTACATAATACATTACTGAAAACACAAAAAAACCCAAGCAGTAAAGCATCTTCACTACTGTCTAACAGAATACAGTTTATTGGAGAATGCTCTGACAGATAACAGCTGCAAATACACATGGATAGAGAAATTAGACCAAGACACAAGATCTTGTCTATAGGAAATACTATTTTTTTTCATTTTTATTTTGCCTTCAAGAAGGGAACACAAATACTACCCAAAAGCTGCACTGTTGTTTGGAGGAGGTGCCCATTCAAGAAAATAATCCAGACCTTGTCCTAAGTTCCTATACAGACTTAGGTTTGACAGCCAAAATGATCTGGGCATCATTTTTCACCTTCTCAGATGGGTGACCAACCTGACCTCCTTCATGACAAAGTGATCTGCTTAGTGGATGAGGGAAAGACTATGGATGTTGTCTGTCTAGGCTTCAGGAAAGCCTTTGACACTGTCTCCCACTGCACTGTCCTGGAGAAACTGGCTGCTCATGGCTTGGACAGGTGCACTCTTCACTGGGTAAAAACCAGTCTGGATGGCTGGGCCCAGAAAGTGGTGGCGATTGGAGTTACCTCCTGTTAACAGCCAGTCACTAGTGGTTTTCTCCAAGGCCAATTCTTTATCTAATATCTTTATCAATGATCTCGATGAGGGGATTGAGTGCGCCCTCAGTCAGTTCACAGAAGACATCAAGCTGGGCCAGGAGTCTTGATCTGCTGGAGGGTAGGAAAGCTCTACAGAGCCCACAGATGGGCTGAGGCCAATTGTGAGAGGTTCAACAAGGCCAGGTTCTAGGTCCTGCACTTGGACCACAACAAACCCCTGCAGCACTACAGGCTTGGGGCAGGGTGCCTGGAAAGCTGCCCAGCAGCAAAGGACCTAGGGGTGTTGGGTTGACAGCAGCTGAACATGAGCCAGTGTGTGCCCAGGTGGCCAAGAAGGCCAATGGCACCCTGGCCTGGATCAGCAATAGGGTGGCCAGCAGGACCAGGGCAGTGATTATCCCTCTGTACTTGGCGCTGGTGAGGCCACACCTCGAATCCTGTGTCCAGTTCTGGGCCCCTCACTTCAGAAAGGACATGGAGGTGTTGAAATAAGTCCAGAGAAGGGCAACAGAGCCGGGGAAGGGTCTGGAGCACAAGTCCTATGAGGAACAGCTGAGGGAGCTGGGCGTGTTAAGTCTCAAGGAGACTCAGGGGGACCTTATTACTCTCTACAACTACCTGAAAGGAGATTGCAGTGAAGTGGAGGTTGGTCTCTCCTGCTATGTCTCAAGTGAAAGAAAGGAAATGGCCTGAAGTGGCACCAGGTGAGATTCAGATTAGATATTAGAAAAAATTTGCTCRCTGAAAGGGTGGTTAGGCATTGGAATAAATTGCCCAGGGCAGTGGTGGAATCACAGTCCCTGGAAGTGTTCAAGAGGAGTCTGGATGTGGCACTTGGAAATATGGTTTAGGGGTGATTATGGTAGTGCCAAACTGACACTTAGACTAGATGATCTAGAAGGTCTCTTCCAATACTGATGATTCTGTACACAGAAGTTTAATAGCTCTTCTCTCACCCCAGCTACTTAGCCAGTGTTAGGCAAGTTGTACAGCACAGCAATTGCCTAAAAGCTTAAAAATAGTTTTTAATGGAAGTATATTTATCACTTCACAGGAAGGCAAAAGGGGTTTTGCATTTCATATGCACCTGTCTTAAAGAAGCCTTCTCAAAAGTCAGAACTCATCCAAAGAAAAAGCTTGTTTGGTCCAAATGATACCAAATGTAACTAAAAGTTTTCTGAAGGTTCTTTTGGAAATCCAGGAGGAATAATAATATTATTCCACAATTGTGTGCTTATGGAAGTACATCATTCCAACTACCCCAGTCCCAGATAGAATGTAACAAGAGCCTGGATTTTCTGCTCTCTTGCTAAAGTGATCATTTCCAATGGAAACATGTCCTGCCCTGAAGTTCAAATGCAACTGCCCCACATCAGYGCATATGCACCATATCATACAGGAAATACTTAAAACTTGTGCGCCTAAATCAACCCACAGCTTCCCCACCCCACACACACCTTAATGTTCTATACAGCTAGGAGGAAGTCTGGTCTTTTAATTAGTAAACTTTTTAGTCTTCCCTCACCTTTCCTTAGCCACTTCCCAACTATCCGTAGATCATCTAAATATTTTTTCTTATATATATCAATGACAAGGGTCAGCTTGCTTTGTGAAAGCAAATTCTCAATGTTTCTAGCTTTTAATCCTAATCTCTTAATCTATCTTTTAATATTAACCTCAACTCCTTGGAGGAACTCCAGTGCATAAGGATCAGACAGCTTACTGGTTTTACACTCGGTGATGCAAAACATTCCTGTACTTTCTCCCGTAGATCTTCATGTGCATATAGGTAAATCTCCATTCCTAGGAGTTTGCAAGCCTAAGGAGAATGCTATTTAAAGGACTGAATACAAAAACTGAGGTCTTGCACCTTCTGCAGGTCTGCAAACCTTCAAAAATTATGTAATGCTCCTTCCCCTTCCCTAGAAAGCACATATTGTCCTCAAACAAAATGGAAGCCCCCACACCAAAAGGAATTGTGAGCAAAGGTTGAGGAAACTATGTACAGAATGGATACCTTGTAACTTTTTCCATTTAGGTTTTCTCTCTCACACACTTATGCATCCCAATCAACTTTTGTATTTTAAAACAATCAAGCCTTTAAGCTTAAAGCCTCAACACTAAATCATGCAAAGCCAGAAAACTTGTGTTCTCCTTTCTCAGCAGCATATTCACTCTTCTTCAGCTTCTTCCTACTTATTGTTTCAATGCTTTGTGACAAAGGGTGAAAAAAAGGCAAATAGACAATTTTTGTTGTCCATGCCAGACCACCCTACACTAAATAAAGAATTTAGAGAGATGTAAAATTCTCATCTGAGTCAAAGGAAGTTCACAACATATACAATAATGTCAAGAAGCCAGCTCAGATCAGTTTATCACTTTTATGACACCTAGCAACAAGACTGCATGAGTTTTTCAGAGTTACAGCAGATAATCTGAGATCCACACATTTCCATTCACAATACTGCAATGACAAGCTCTTAAGCCTAAGCTTCTGTTTTTGAAGTACAGCTGCATCCAGCACGTTGGTTGTTTGGTAAAGTGAAAAACAGTATTTAAATCTATCTTGTAATGAGGTGACACTAAAAAATTGAGTCTTTTTTTTTGTCCTCCCTCCCCCTCCACCCCTTTTTTTCACCTTTTTCTTCTGTTACATGCTGTATGTACTGTTTAACATCTGCACACTTCAGCAGCAATGGGCAGCTAGGGTATTCTGAGTCTAGCACAACTTGATCAAGTGGCTGGAACTTTCCTTGCTGCTGAAAATACATCAAAGGGATTACAAAAGCATTACTAAAATGTTAAAGACACATATACACACTACACATATATATATAAATATATATGCATGCAACGGCCATAGTTTTAAAACAAAGGATTTAAAGAAGATYGTATACTGAATGGTAACACACGACACATTGAGAAACTGATTACAAAGCAAGCTATAAATATTTATTTCAAACCAGTAAATACCTGCAAAATGCTGAACTCTTCAAACACTGCACTTAAAAGACCAGATTTAAAACAACATGGGGAGAAACTAATGTGAAGTACAGCAGGATTTTTTGGAAGATGACATAAGACACAGTAGTCAGTGTGTGCCAATAGTGTTTTAGACCAAAACCTGTTGGATTAAACCCAGTGTCATAACTTCCATTCAAATTTTGCTTTTCCTTCCACAAAGATAAATCTCAAAGGAGCAGGGCAGCTTCTGGAACACAGTATTAACCTTTCACCTCTGCAAAGTCAATTCCAGTTTGGCCAGAGTAAGGATATAAAGTGATTCTGGCACAACTTAAATAGCCCCACACATGACAGAACCATCAAACAAATTTTGCCATTGCCAAACAGTGCATAATCATTCAGCACGGTTTGGCACAACTGGCAACCTTCCCTTTGGAAAGATCCTTTAGCACATCAGTACAAAGACTCTGTGAGCTTCTCATGCTCAGAGAGTGCATGGCCCCTGGAGCCAAGGCTGAACTCATTATACTGGTCAGCATGAAAAAACCCACTTCGGTATACTGCTTTCATTATTAATTAATTCTCTTGCTAGACAGTCAGAGGCTTAATAAAAGTAACCATCTATTGTTAAATCACAATAAAACCAAGAAAAAAAATCCCAAGCAAACCCAGAAAGTATTTAGAGGGGTTTCTCTCCTTAAAAATGAAAAGGCACAATAACAGTGGCAAAAAGAAGGTTATGAGACACAAAAATAAAGCTGCAATAAACTCTTTCTTATAGATAACTTACCTGCTTGTGTCCCAAAGCAAGACAGCTGCATTTACATTGTGCATAGGCACAGGGCCTAAGCCAAGAAAGCTCCTGCACAGGAGATGGCTCTGCTCAGAGACACACTAAGCAATCCTGCATCACACTATCAAAATCAAAGGACAGTGCAAAGGATGATCCTAAAACACCCAGTGATATCCATTAGTTCAAGCTAGAAGTGATAGTGTTGCATTCAAGCTAGCCTTGCAACAAGACTTCCCTTTAACTGAAGAATACACTAACTTAGGCAAGACACTGCAGGAATGCATTTGCCCCTTTTTAGGACCCAGAACAGCTCTGTGCATTGATCTGGCATCATGCCTGGCCTAGAAAACCAGAAAATCTAGAAAGTAATGTAGAGAAAAAGTGAAGGACAGTACAGGACTCCTCCCTTGCACAGAAACAGAAGCTGTATTTGTCCTTTACTCAGGCTACCTCAACACCCTACCACAGAGAGAAGAGATTTACTGCTTCCCTCATTTAAATTTGGTATAAAGCTTTCAAAAGAATGATGAATTCAAACTAAGCACAGTGCCCAGGCAACAAAAACCACTCCTTGTGAAATGACTTCTTCTGATGGACCATCCTGACCACAGAAATGCAGAATGTTTGCACATCCTACACCTTAAATAATTTCAAAATAATTACAGAACAAGAAATTACTATTACAAAGGTGTAGCAGGACTTTACATCTTCACCATAAAAAAATTGTTCTCTTGCATTCTTCACTTGCAATCTAAAGCAGAAAATAGCAAGCAAGCTTGTAAGAAATTCTTTTAGAGCAAAAACTCTTAGGATGCATAAAGTGAAACTACAGCCGCCACAAAGCAAAACAAACAAACAAACAAACAAACAAATGAAAATATCAACATTTCCATTTTATTTTGTGCCATTTTTTTTTTTTATATATTAACATTATACAAAGTTAATCAGTAATTTGCCTATGACACTTGATATATTTCAGAAATTTATGTCATGTTTTGCTACACTCGTGATAAATCAATGAAGCCATTTATTAATTACCCAACTTTTGGATACTTGATCATCCCATTGCTGTTTTATGATATGGCATTTCTACAAATACTGCTTCTAAAAAGACAATGTTTCCTTTCAAGTTCAAACTGCCACAGAAATGTTCCTCCTTCCTCCTCCACAGCATCCAAATTTTTCTTTCTTTTTCTCTTCTTTCCCAAAATAACCATTCTACCGATGCCTCAGAAAGGGCACTAGCTTGTTTTAATCTGATGACATGTCAGATGTCAATTTTAAATTCAATAGTTCTGGGACAGGCTCTCACAAAAGGACAAAAGAGATTCTCTTCTCTTAAAAAAGGAGGTGATTAGAGCTTGTTAAGATTGAAAGCTGACTCTTTTAACATAATTTACCGACCAAAAAACTTGATGCAAACAAAAATACTTCTAGGTATAAGATTACTCTGCTTTAAGTGGAAATTAAATTTCCATTATTATGGAAGCCACTCTGTAAAATTAACATAACTTCTGCAAAACGGAAGTCAGAAATAATATTTTCTCATAAGAATTCCAGAGAAAAAATAAAGCAGGCTTACCTCCTTGTCTGCCTTTATGAGGTAGTAAAGTATCAGAAATAAGGGGTCCATTGGTGTAACGAACAGCAGGCGCCCATCTAGGTGACAGACATGCAAAAATAAGCTTAATATCAAGGGCCACAATGTATTGACCTCTTCAGGTTTTAGGATTTTTTAAGGATTTTTTTACGAGTGTAAAGAGCTTTTCTTTCAAGTAAGTATCCCAATATTTTAACAGAATGGATAGGAAGTTTGTATTTATAACTTTATTTAAATACACAGAGATAAATCAATTCTCAGCCCTGCCACACCAAAGCACAAAGCTCCACTTCAGGTCTTCTGGCTTCATGTACCCTGACTTTGGCCTTTTTTCTTGGACTGTATTAAAACCAGCAAAATTGAAGCTGCCCTCTATTGGCAGATTTGGGGGTAAGAGAAACTTGGTTTGGGACACCAGATAGGTTCAGTAATGCTCCACCTTGAACGCTGGGCAAGGCAACACTGTGCTGGGAGAAGAGATAGGCAAGACAAGAAAGAATTTCAAGATCTAGTTAGGTTAGAGCTGCCTCTCATCTATAAAGGCAGAATCTGATGCAGTCTCCTAAGAGAACAAAATAAACTTAGATCAGAAAATACAGCTCAGTGTGTTGCATTCAAGGTTACACACAGAGGAATAACTTGGTCTCCCACTGAAACAGACACCTCCGCCCATCTGGAGTTCATTGCAGGACAATGGCTTAGTCAGGCTTTTTGTATAATTGCAGATAATTGGAAACAATGTAACATCAAGGAAATTCACTAATGAGACCCAATAATTGATGACAATTTGACAGTAATCAGCAAACCAAAAGCAAATAATGTAATCTTTTTGTTCTGAATCACATGATTAAGATAATTAAAGAAAAGGAAATCTTATTATGATGGCCCTAAAACTAACAAAAGATCGGGTGGGAAGAATGTGGTTTGGGCAAAGCTGATATCCAACTTAACATCTGTATTACTAACATGATGCTCTGCATGAGGCAAAGCAAGCAACAGGACTGCTTACAAACATGAAGGCTTTGATATTAAACCTGGAACAAAAAAATCCACCAGACACTTTCTCAAAGCTTCCATTTAAATGCTTTCCACTGAACACGCAGGAAGAGTTATTTTTGTTTGTTGTAAAGATTCAGACTCAATAGAGGTGTATAAAGACCTCTGCCCTTCTCCGCAAATAACAAGATAATTTGTTTTAACTGCAAACACACAGCTTTTTTGTGGTGGTGTTCTCCTGACCGTTTCAGGGATGCAGCAGCCTCAACATTCAGCAACAATTTTTCTGCTGTATCTTTTAAAAAACACTGAGGGCATGATTCCTTAAGGCAACTGTTTCCCAAGGGCCAAAATAAAGGTCAGAAAGGGAGAGAGAGAATACAATGTGGACATAATTGGGAGCAGGGAGCAGACCCAGTCTGTTGGCTCACCCCCAAGATGGAGCAAGGAAAAGCTCACAGACATACTGCTTGCATTGCTTTATGCGCCTGCAGAGGATGTTTAAAAGTTAGCACACACTCTGGGATATTACCATTAAAGAAGGCATATGTCTGGAAGGGTTGCTTTTATTTATTACTATAAATTGACTTTTGTCTCATGAAAAGGAATAAAATAAATATACTTTAATCTCCTGAATTAATACTTATGGACACACTGGTCTACGGAAATGTTGGCAGAGAAACATTCCTGCAATGACATCCTTACTGAAAAGGATTGTGAAATCCATCAAAAGCAGTTACATAAATTTCCTCCTCATTTTCAGTAGCATCAGAGAATGTCCAGGATGGTACAGACCAGCTCACTTCAGATAGAACACTGAAATGGCAGCTTCAGACAGCAGGCCTATCTGAGAACCCAGGACTCACACTAGAGAGGTAATTAAAACAAAGCAAGACCATACATTCCAATGCTTGGAGCTCTAACACACCACTTTGCTTGGCTAGCTAAGGCCTATCCGAGCCCTTTTTTCCTTCCCATAGGATAACACATATTTACTTGAACAGAGGACTTGATGATGTGATTGACAAGGAAAGCTAAGTATTTTATGGCACTTCAGTTTAAATACAATTGAATTACTTACCCTCTCCTTCCCCCCTCTAAAAATGACAAATGAACATCTGTCTAATTGAGGCTGCCAAAGGCAACCTCTTAAAGAGAAACGACAAAGCCCCCAGCCCTGGTTAAATCCATATGGCAAATGAGTCTATCAGAAGGTGGGGATATGATGCAGCATGCCTCAGATAACCAGGAAAAACACCTGTAAATTTACAAGAAGAGAGAGGGAAGGTCTACATACAAACATTAGTTAAACTTGGGGGAACGACACATTATGCAACTCACCTTGTTGAACAGTCTGACCTATAAACCAGGAACGACATTCCTCATGAAAAGCTTTTACTTCAAACAGCTGCTGTGCACCACTACTGAATAAGTAAAGGGTTGCTTCCCCTGTTGAAAAGAAATCTGTTTTGTGTTTGTAAGCTTTCACAAAAATCAAARGAATACCCAATATGTTTGAAGAATGTGCCTTATATACATACAGACACACAAACATACACACATTCTACATAAACTCACTACAAAGAAAGCTCAGACAAAAAACACTATTATGTACAGATGTTCATTTACCAGCTCTATAAACGAAACTGAATTTGAATCAATAAATAAGATGTGTGAATAGTTCATCTTACAACACAAAGCCTTTGATCCAAACCCAAATCAAAATCACTCAAGAAATCAGCTTTTTTCTGTAGTGAAGGGGGAAGGTGGAAAACAAGAGAATTCCCTCTCCTTCCATCATGTTTGTCTTGAAGATAGACTCTGGGTTGAGGGGAACAAAAGTCTCAAACTTTTCACAGACAATTTGAAATACTTTTTTTTTTCTTTTCTGCACCAAAATGGATTGTGATGACTCACTATGGATAGACATATAAAGTAAACGAGGAAGCTAGAAGAAGTTGGTTGTTGGTTTGAAGTACTCATCAGAACCCTAATAATTTGGAAAGGAAAAGGAAAGCTTTATTTTAGGTCATCCCATAGCACAGCTCTACCACTTCACATTAGTTTTGGGTTACAATGAAAGGGTGACAAACACACTGCAAACAGGATTGGCATCTTCCGTATCTAAAATGTGATGTTGCCACTACTACAGAAGGGGCCACTGAAATGTGGTCAGCCTGGGCCTGTTGGCTGGACTGGCTCTATCTTGGTTATCAATCCATCTTCAAGAAACAAGAGCAATTACAGCATGGCTGTCCTGCCCAAAACACATAAATTGCAGAGCTGCGCTGACTTGCAGATCATGGGCTGGCTCAGAAAAGCCTCAGTGTAAGCCCTGAAAGCTGACATCAGCACTGCTCCTCTCAGTCTTAGTCTGCAGACACCGCCAGGTGCGCAGGGAGGTCAGTTAAAATGGGCAGACACATAACTTCCCAAAAATGACTGAAAACGCATTTTTCCTCCTTTATCCAAAAGGTTGACCAGATGTTTAACCTCACTTAAGGATATAATTTCAGTTCTCTGACAATTTTTCTTTTGGGGAGGGGAGGAGAGGAGCAAAGAGTAGACACAAGGAAGAGCAGAGGTTTCAATCATTACCATGTGCACCCTCAACAAGGGTCTACACCACAGTTTGATCAGCACCACATCAAACTACTCACAGAAGTGCTGACTGAACAACTTGAGACTCCTACCACTGAGCATGCTAGCCAAATCCAGAGGCAAGCTACAGAATCTTGGGAAAGGGACCCTTCTTATTACCTGAGCACAGCTCCTTAATTTATGTCATTATGTTAAGAGGACGGTCACCACAGGTTTCCCCACAGTATTGTTAGACAAAAACTCTAGAGTTTGGAGAGGTAACCCAGGCACCTTTGCTCACAGCTTTACTGATGTTTCTTGTGGTATTTCCGAATTGCAGTCTGATCCTACTTCATAGTCTTTCTAAGGGGTAGAAATTTTGTCCTTTTTACCTATCCACATAAAGGATGAAGCATACTTTTATTTAATAAAGTGGTTAGCATGAATTCCATAGTGTGCCGAGTCCTTCAGTGCATATTTACACAATATCTCACATTAACAATTCATCTGTTAGACCCAAACATAAGGAAAATACATTAATAGTGTGTTCTCAGTCCTTCTATTTTCAGACCCTATATTTATAATAGGATACATAACGGAAAGTTTATGCAGGCCTATAAATAAGGTCCTGTAAATTCTAAAGGAACACACCCAGGCAACCATTGCACTTTAGGTTTTCCCCAGAAAACTTTCCCAAGATCTCTCATTCTGTAAGGTAAACAGATCTCTTTTTACACAGAGAAAAACAAATTAACATCTATGCTTTTAAAAACATAAGAAACTACAAAGCCAATATGCTACAGCAGGAAATAATAACACAAGTGGAAAAGAGATGTGGCTTTATATTCCCACTGTAAATCTGAGCAATCAAGAAACAGGTAACATGATGAGTAAGTGATTTCACATTCTGTAATACCATTTTTGACAATTTTCCTCTTTCAAGAACAAGTATAGTTACTATATTGTGACACTAAAACGTATCTGAAGACTTTAGTTACACACATATATGTAAATACATATAAATACAAGCAGTGAATTTCAAACCCAAATCATAAAACTTAAATCTACAGAAAACAAATGAGCTTAGGCGAAGAAAAAAACCCAGCATAAACTATGTTTTTCAAACAAAATATGTTAACCGTAACAAAGGCTTACTGCAAGTTCCTGTTGCAGCATCTCATACTCCAGTTATTAATAACTCATATAATAATAAAAACAAATCCTTGACAAAAAGAACAATCTGACTAGAAAAAAGTAACTATGGGATGGTGGTGTCATTGTATCGCCTGCATTTATTGGTCTTTTCAATGTATTTTGAATTCAAAGTGCCACATCCTCTTTTAAGGAGAAAAGAGACACCATGACCTGGACCAGAAAAAGAAAATTAGATTTAAAAATGAAAAGACTCAAAAAGCTTGGTAAGTATAACTGAATCACTTCTTCTAACTCTGACTATTTTATAGCATAAGATGAAAGCTATGAAGCCTAAATTTGGATTAAAAAAAAACCACTAGACTCAACACCCAACACTGTAAGCTCCCCAAAATGAATGCACTTAGAAACAGAACTTAAATTACACCCCCTTTTTTGTGCTGCCCATATTCCCAATGAATAAACGGATCAACCAATTAAAATTGTAAAAGAAATCCTAAATGTTTGCACAGCACTAACTATCTGGCATAACCAGCAGTATCTTTGGCACATAAGACTTGTACTATCATCATTATTTCAGCTTTGCGAAATATGAATCTTATGGTGGTGGAGAGAATCAACCAGAATTTTAACAGGCTCATGTCACAATTCCAGAACTTGCCTGTGCTTGGATTGCGCAGCTTAGTAAACAAGGGTTCATTGTCAGGTGTCTTAGGGGGGTCAACAGCAGCCTCTGCAGGGGGAAAGGAAAAAGTTATGAACTAGTAAATTGTGAAGTATTTCACATCTGCTTCTCCAAGACATTCAGAATTAATTGGATTGACACTTTTTGAAAACACACATCTGCCTAAAAGTTATATGCCTCAACCCAAATTCATCCTACCTGATCAAGGCACCTAAATTATGAATCCAGACTTCCTGGCACTCTCTATCTGTTACAGGAAAGATATGCACCTGGGCATGATTTAGATTTTGAAAACCACTTCCCCCTAGAGAACTTTCAGGCAAGAGAGCTCCTAAATTTGACATCCCAGTTAAATAAGATGAATTGATATGCTGCCCTGATTAGTCACAAAGACAATTAGAATGCTTTGGTTAGTTAGGCCAAGTACAATGGTCACACTAAAAAAGTGCAAAAGCTAAAATACACATGGGAAGAAAGAGATCCTTTAAAGCTTTCAGGAAGCCAGATTTTGCAGGAATTATCTGAATAGTTATTACACCTGTGAAAAATACACACACTTGTTTATCTGTTATGTACAAACTTGAAAAATAAAGAGTGCATTTAATTCCCCCCAAAAGAAAAGGAAGCTGAAGGAATACAGCACCTCCGGCTTAAGCCTCTGACAGTTGTTCTCTTTTCTGTGTCTTCGAACAAACAGAAGACAAAAGTATAATTCTTCTGTGAAACTGAAAAAAGAAGGAAACAGCTACCACAAGGACGGTGACTCTAGCATGAAAAAAACCATCTCTAAGTATCCCTGGTTAATTATATTCTATCCAAGTTTTCTTCGTAGGGAAAGTCTAACTTATATTTATGAAAACAACTTCCCACATCTCAGTGAAGAGCACCATTACAGCACCATCTTTCTTACCCTGCACAGTGCCAGTTCTGTCCCAATTCCTTTCATATAGGCATTCATCAGAGCAAGGAAAATTACTAAAACATTTCACATATATAACCAGTATCCTTCACATATATAACCAGTATCCAGATGCCAGAGAACGGATGGACAGGTATCAGGCTAATGTTTGCATTATGGTGCTGCTGAGAAGCAGAGGGGAGCAGTAGAGGCAGGATGCATGACTATTCAAAGGAACAGAAATGGTGCCACATTGTTGTTTCCCTTTCAGTAACACCCAGCAGGTTTGTGAAGAGGGAGCTGGCACAGTTCTTTGGCAAACAAGGAAGTAGGAACAACCAAGAGTAGCTGTCCTCCACCCTAGCTGAAAGCCCCAACATATATAAAAAAGGACAAGTGGACTTCTAAGAGGCTGTTCACTGGCACCTCAGTGGCAAAAAAAAAGCGCCCCAAATAACTCTCAGCGTTCACATCCACTCCTTGTTAGTCAGTTGTGTCACCCACAGAAGTTGCCCAGATAAAGACATATGCAGGACACAAAAACCACCTGTGTTTAGTGATAGAAGTGTTGGAGGGTAATAGTTCTCAGAGTGGTTCAGAGAATTTAGAGTAATTTTCTTCCCTTCAATATTTAACTGACTCTTCAGGTGGCTTGAAAAAGTGCTTCCAAAAGTTTCAATGTAAGTTGAGGGCTTTTAATGGAAAAAGTCCATATTTGCTAACCAGACTTGCTTCATATGCTGATACGTAAACACACAGTTGTCAAGCTACATTTGCCCTGGCAAAGACGACCTTCCAATTTCTAGAGCTGTGTATATTTCAATTCTTGACCACAGTTTAACATTAGTGTATTTTTTGTTACTTTTTAAAACACTGAAGTGATTAATGATAGTGAAAGAAACACACTGCATGTGTTTACTTTGATGTGTTTCACATGAACATGTTAAAATATACACACTAAATGTGAGTTTCAAAATTTAAAACAAAAAGCAAAACAAAAAAACCCCCAAGGAACTTTTAGCGCTCACTTGCTCTGCTTTCTTCAAGCATAGATTGATGAACACTGGGAACGAGTCCAGCTGAGCCCATGTTGCATCTTGTACGATGTGAACAATTAAGTCAACAACCCTTCCTAATTTGCTGTTTTTAATGAAGCTCGTGTCTTTATTAGGCTGAGATGTTCTCTTCCTAACCTCCTAGTAACACACTGAATTTACCCATCTCTGCCAAGCCTGGGAGACACCTGCGGATAGGAGCACTCAGTGTAACAAACCCAAGAGATACAGTGTCCCTTCTCTTCCTCATCAATCCTCTTATGTTCCCAGCCCAGATAACCGCACTCCATCATCCAGGCCTGTCCCATGCTGTCCCAGGCTCAGCACCCTCTGCTCTGCCCCTCTGACCCTGCCAGGAGCTCTTCTCCACATGAAGCTCAGCACAGCTCTGCCCATTGAGTTCTTTGGTGCTCCCCAAGCTCCAAGGGGTCCACCACTGCAGAGGGGACAGCAGGGGTCAAACCCTAATGAACAGTCCGAGTTGCAGGCTTCTGTCCTAGTATCTCATGCCAATGGGATCACAGTGTATGTCCCGTTCTCCACACAACTGCCGTGGAAAACAGTTTGCCCAAAGGGACACACGCACACACACACAGGAGAAGGGAAGGACTGGGCAAAGGCAAAAGCAGTTTCTTTGAGTTTCTTTAACGTTCAATTTCCTCAAAATGTAGGCAGTATTCCACTCCATTTCCAGGGGCATCTGAAGTATATTTTTGTTATAGATTGGCTTTACTATATGACAAGTTGGCAGACAAAAAAAAGAGGCAATTGGGAGAATGCCTGCTTGGAAAACTGGATGCAATATTAACATGGCCTTAAGGGCAAAGAAGGCCCTATTTATCTAAATTTAAACACTTCATGACTAGGAAAATGCTAAGCAAGGGATTTTTGATGTTAGGTGTCCAAACCTAACTTGTTTGTGTTCTGGCCTTTAGCCAGGAAAGGTAACTGGATTTCTTTAATGCCATTACATTTATCAGTCCTTGTATTTCAGCAAGGATCTCGTATAGCTAAGTAAATACAGACTTCTTAAAAAGCAATACTGTAGCCATTTTCTCGCAAAACTGAGAGTTAAACTAGGTTGGGATTTTTTTTCAATTTTAAGGTTCACATCCAGACAAGAAATTATCTTACAGAAAATAAACAGACAAAAGTAACGTTACAGGAAGAGCTTTTTTGTTAAATTCTGAAGGAAAACATCAGATGATTGCCACTATGCTTATTATAACAGTTCCCATAGCTCAGCCCTGAGAAACTTGTTCATCTACAAGAATACTTACGGAGAGAGGCAAGACCTTTCTGAATAGCACACTCTCTGCCAACAGCCCCACAGCTCAGGGCTGCAGGTGACACACAGTCAGGTCAGCTTACTAACATGGGTCATTACAGCACGCTTTTCTCCTAGGACAACATACACTACAATGATATAAAAAACTGAGAAGGGTACAGAGGGATTCAATTAACCCTGTCTCAACGAGGCATCTCAACCAGCAAGCTACTCTCTAAATTGCCTAGAAGACGGATGACAGACAATTCCAGGAGGCAGTTGAACTCACCTAAAGCCTAATTCCACCTATATCATCCCTTGCAAGTGTATAACTCTGTTTTCTTGAGCTTACAGACACCCCCGGCACTGCAGGATGAATCCGGATGCAGTTCCACCACAGCTACACCAGAGGAGGGAGTTCTGAGGTAAGCACAGTGCAGGACAAATAAATTCCAACCCTGGGCCAGTAAGTACATCTACTTTGCTCCAGTTACAGTAGACGGTAACTATTAACAGTAGATATTCACTATTAACCAGATCACAAAAAAACCATCTAAAAATGGGGGTGATGTATCCATCAGTTTGGAGTCTACATACAGATCCTCAGAATCCAGAAGCTGAGTGAAAGAGACTATGGAAGCCTAAATGAAGCTTTCCATTAAAGAAAAGGAGAAAAGACTATTGTATTTCATGGAAGTCAGACATACAACCAGGCAAATTCTATAACATATATAAACAGAACAAAGTGAAAATGAACCAGCTGTCAAAGGATTTCTGGCAGTAGTTTCTTCCACAACGGATAGATATCAGGCACTAATCAATCTGGTCATTAAAAAAAAAATGTTAGCTGGTACAGCAACATAAATAAATTGAAAAACAATGTAAAACTTCCAGTAAGATCTATGAAACTGTTATGGATGATGCAAAGTCTATTCACTTTCTTTTTAAAAAAAAAAGCTTACAGAATACTATATATAACAGACTAATATCAAGTTATATGGAATTCCCATGCAAAAAGCTGCCAGCCAAGCAAGCAAAAAGGCTGTAAATATCTGTCAATTGCGTAAGAGGAAAAAACCCTCTGAGAGCACAAATTTCCCAACCACCACCACCCTTCAAAATAACAGGATTATTTAAGTCTGGAAATATAAAGTTAAGATTTCATCTAAAAACAGATATTAAACCATACGTCACCTACACAAGTCTTTTCCATTCCCTTCTTAACTTCTAACTGTGCATGAAAGGTGTGTCAGATGGAGACATTATGATGGAGCCCATTAAACAGACATTTTATGGAAGACTTTAAACTCTGTAGCCTAAGGGTACAGATAGGTTAGATCTAATAAACATTTTATTTGTGTTCTTTTTAGAATCTCAACCCTGAAGCAAATGGCTTTAATTCAGTGCCCAAGTCCTTTGTCCTACAGCATGCCCTGAAAAAAGCCCAGTGAAAATTACTGAAAAAATCCAGTACTTTGTATCAAATTTTCGGCAATTTTTGTAAGTTACAAGGTAATTAATGGCAAGCATAATAAATGAATTCAGGCATGCAAAGACTGAGGATACAGTTTCATCAATGGTTTCAAATGACCAAAGATCACAGGCCGTTGAAAAGCGCAGTCCTGGGGTCCCCAACTCTGCTCCCTTCTTGTTGTGCATCTCTGATGCTTATTTCCACCAAAACTTGCAATCTCGTGGCCCCACAGCAAGTCTGCTCGGTTCACTGATCCAGCTGAGAAACAACCAGTCACAATGAAGTAATAATTTTCAACCCTATCAGTAAGCTATCCTCATTCACTATATGGTTGCATTGATCACTGGAACAAGGTACAAAACACCCCCGGCAGGAGCAGATGGTATAGAACATAACCTGCCCCAGAGGTGACACAGGTGCCTTTGACCAGCGTACACTAATTAGAAAACTAGATCATACGTGAGTTAGAGAGGTGAGGAAGCAGGAGATGAGCCACACGACTACATTGTTATTTCCTCAGCTCACAACACTCGCAGCAGAGTACTGAACACGCCACAGCTTTATTCACCTCTGTAAACAGCCTATATTTTGGAGGTGCTTACCTAGAGGATGTGRGTTTGCACTTGCGCCCACTTGATTTTTGGAAATATCTTCTTAGTTGTTACTCAGTTATGTAAACTTCATGTTACCTCACCACCTTACTCCTTCCTTGACTGTACACAGTACTGGCTTCAGTAGGGGGACTTCTACCATGTCTATTGTAAAAGACAGAATGATTATCAGTTTGGTAATCATGGCACTTATTATTTGGTGCCCTAAGTAAATAATGTTTAATGTGACATAATTTACAAAATTCAACAATAAAACACCATGATACCTAAAAATGGCACTGTTTTCTATCTTGAGCACAACTTCACAAAGAAATGCTGCTAAACAGTTTGAATGGTCTTTTGCTTCAGGACACAGCTATGCAATACAGCTAAATTTTAAGACATGCCTGAGAGCATCTTTTGGCCTCCCCTTATGCTGGTACAGTTCAGTTCTTAGGCCAAAAAAACCACATGTTCATGGACTCACTGGCAGCAATGGACAGTACTAATTCATGCATTGCTGAAGTCTAGATGCTTGGCAGAATGTGCAGAGTTTCAGCTGAATAAAAGAGAGGTCAGTCTTGAGAAGTTCAAGAACTGGTTATCACTTGAAAGGATAAAAACTACAGACTTCCCTTCTCAATATTTATAGGGTCAGCACTGGTGCAGCTGTATTACTGGCTGAATCAGCCCTATTCCCATGTGCAGAGAGGCCTAAGCTGGCATAAGTTGGTCTCTTCCAAGCCAGATGGCAGAAAGCAGAAGTGGGAGATGGTGTTACACATTAAAACATCTCTTTTCAGTTACTTTATTTGCTATGCTTCCTTCTGTATCTGCTTTATTCACAGCAGAGCTCAATATGCCTTTTAGGAGACAACATGTAAGAAATAGTGCAAATTATCTGCAGGCAAAAGGCTTTGTTCAGGAGATGCAAATGACAATTTAGGGGGAGGTTAAATAAAATATGCCCACAGAGTGCTAACTTCTAAAATAAGCATATCCACATTCACCTTATTAAAAAGGTATATAAACATGTGCACATATTTTATATAAGCTTTCTGATGTTTTGATTCAGCTGTTAAAAAAACACAGATATTTGTTTATTGTAAATATTACTTCCAAGTTCTTTACCTAATTTATTCTGGAAAGTTTTAATGTTCAACTATCCTATTCAATTCTGACATTCATTACAACTTTCCATTCAAACTCTATAACAGCCCAGCAGTGTGATCTATTTTGTAGCAGATAAATTGAATTGTTTTTTAAACACCAAAAAACCCATGTATCAAAGTGCAAGGATGGAAGAAAAATTAATGCAAAACCTGTCTACTTTTGTTTTTAAAGCAAACTACTTTCATGAATTAAGTATTCCAGAGCTTCTTTTGCTACAACACCTTCTCTCACTATGACCCAAAATTTTCAAGTCAAACGCTTCCTCTGTTATTGCATGGAGACAAAAGTTCCTCAGTCTCAATTGAAAGGACAGAGGATTAATTTAATGTGTGCTGATGCTCTATGGTTTGGCATCACAGTCCATTTATTTCTGCCACCATTTGACTTTTGGCACATATGAGATTTGTTCAAACAATTTGCCAAGTCTAATGTGAAACTGCTCCTTTTATTTTTGAATAAGTAATTCCTAAAAATAATAGGATTGTTAAATTTTCCTCCCCCCTGCAATCCTTCCAGTTCTATTCATATGGCAGTTCCCATAAAACAATAAAAGAGCTAATCAATTTACTGTTTAAGAAAACAGCAGGCTGAAAAAATGTGCTCAGCTAAACTTGTCTAGTTCAGAAAAAAAATGTTGAAAGTAATTTTCAGCATGCAGCTAACCCCTACTTATTTTCCTAATACAGACAAAGACAGAATATATTAAATATAAGAGTCTCAACTTTAGATGTAGAGTGCAACACCAGACTTAGGAAACTGCCTTCAATTCCTGACCTCTTTGCTAAAACCAGTGAAGGATATAAATAGTTCCAGTTCTGACGTAACACCTATCCCTGAGAAATACTGAAAAAGAGACTGTCCTTCACACCAATCCTGTTAAGCAGCTAGTGTGATTTTGGTAAGACTGGTTTGAAGCCATTACATAAGAATGTTTATTTGTTATACAGAGTCCTGATCAGATCTGTCATGCAGTGACTTTACCACAGTATTTGAGTTTTCCAAAGCCCTTCCCTTAGATTTACATAGCTCTACAATTAGATGGGGTCTCAGCAGTATTTCTCAGTCTAGAAAATAATTTCTAGCTCTTACTATTTTCAGAGAAAACATTAAAAATGGTAGTTCCATGAGCCCAGCTCAAAAGGTAAGTAGCCATTCCCTGTACCGACAAAAAAAAGTAGTAGGATTTTTATTTTTAAAAAATACATGGATACTCAGCAAATACAGACAGAATCTGCTCTACTGAAGCACATCATTAGCAACTTTCTAGCTGTGAGATAGCCAGGTTTTAATCCTCAGGAGCTACTACTTTTCCCTTGTACCTGTTCAGTAGCTAGACCAACAACAGAAAACTGGTACAGGAATTTCTACACTCTCGAGGGTAAAAGAGAGTTTGGATACACGGATAATGTAACAGTCTTGATTATCCAACTACCACTAGAAACGCAGAAAAGCACAGTCTGGAAACCCATCCATCCACCAATGAATTCCATGTGGGTCCTTCAGGACTTGTTAGCACTTTGGTGTCTCTCTACCATGATTCCTCCAGAACTCCAGATTCGGGAGGTCTTCTTAACCATCAGCGTCAACTACTCTGCACAAAGCAAGTCCAGATCCGGATTCCCAGCCAAGCTAATAAAATCTCCTGGAACATGGAGCACAGCACAGAAACACCCAAGTGGGTCTACACAGAGCCAGCTTGGCCCATCAGGACTTATTAGTTCAGACACTGCCTGAAAGCAGCTGCACTGCAAAGCTGGTTCTGGAAACAGCAGAGATGTGTTAACATGGCACAGCACTCAAACTAATAAACTGCTAGTTCTGAGCAGAGTCTGCCCCAGGCTAAATCTGGTGCCTGTATATCCATTGCAGAGTTAATCTGCAACTGCAGAAACTGCCCTAAGAGTTGACACTATTTCAAGCCCAGCGTGCACAACTCTACTGCTACCAACATGCCCGAGTTTTCAGTCCTCATCACCTCCCTCTGTATGACCAATCCCTCCATCTACCTTCTTCCTGTTTGTTCATTGTTTTCTCTCTCGACTATTCACGTCCATTTCTCAGCCTTCCACTACACATCCCCAACAAGGCTGCACAACGTACATCAGCAGCTTCCAGACGTCCTCGAGTGGTTTACATGGTTACCATCCTYTTCTCATCCTACCTGCTCAACAAGACCAACACTTCCTAACTCCTCTCCCATGACTTCTGGCTTCCCTCTTTGTCCTGCCCTTGGTGGTTCAATCCCTAACCAAGGAACCATTATGCTTACAAAAACAAAACGAAAATATGACTGTATTTGCATGTCAAATTGTCCTGTCTTTATGGAAAAAAAGCACCAGCAGCAACACCATCACAAGAGCTCTCACCAGGCCAAGGGCAGGCTAACATTTCTAAAGGTAAAATTTACTATGTCACCTAGACGTTGCTTAGCAGTCAGCCCAAATATGACTGTCCAAGTCTCTCCCTTTCCCTTCCTACCTGAACTTCCCTTTGTGTGGTTCTCCCAAGCCAAACAGCCCAAGCGTCTTGGTGTGACAAAAGGGCTGGTGAAGGCAAAGACTGTCATCAGCCTGCTGATAAGAACAGTGGGCAAGGAAAGAATGCCATAGGAGAGAATGAAGGTAGGCAAAAACTGATTGAAAACGAGCACAGTGAGACTGGCCTGGTGACAGAACATCACCTCTGTCTCTCAGCTCAGTCAACTCTGCTTCCCCTCCCCACCTCTACAACCCATGCAAAGTAACTGCTGAGCTGTCCTGTGTAGGTGTGAAAGAGCCACTAATTATCAAAGTTTTACTCTGTTGTTGTTTACATTTTTGTTCTAATCCAACTGCAGCCATCTTCATTCCTGAAAGTAATAAGGTCTTCCTACTACACATTCTGCTATATGGTCACTGAAAAATTTCTGAGATTCATTCAGCAACACAGTTACGAAATACAAAACTCTGAAAACTGACACACATTAACTTAAAAAAATCTCTTTTCTGAAAATAATGCTAAGACCAAACTAAAATCATTAAATGTTTCATTTCAGCAGTTCCATTCATATGGCTGGCAAGTCTCATCAGCCGTGGATTTCTGAATTTATCAGCCACAGACCTTTCTTTAAAATCACTATGTGCTTTGAAGTTCAACTAAGGCTTAATAAACTTTCTTACAGGTCTGGAGTACTATATAAATTGTGTCAGAGCTGTGCTGGCATAATTGGTAATACAAACTGTCTGGCTTCATGAAAGTTACAAGCTCTGGCTCCAATCCTGCAAACACTTACTGAAGAATTTCACTTACTGCACAGAACTGACTACTCATGCATAAGCTAAGCATATTTGTAAATATTTGCACAGTATGGACATCTGTTGGCGTAGCCAGTCATCTGATACAAGATTCAGCTTTAAATCCTAGTCTGCTTAGAGTCAGTATTAAAAAAAGCAATTCCTCACTTTCTAAATTCTTTTCTTAGGCATCAAGCATGTCAGATACCAAGGGTGGAACTGAAAACTTAAAACCAGAGGAAGAGAGGAATCAGTGAAATCATAACAACAGGTTCTGTTTCTCATGTAACTAGAGAAGCCTGGTTTCTTATGGGTGCACGTCTCAAGACTGAGGACCTGCCTTATTTTCAACCTTTGCTGAGCTAAGTTCCTGCTGTACCTTGCTGTTCCTTCACTGATGCCATTTATAGCATTTCTCACATCATCACAGGCAAAGCTCATAAAATTACTCCAAAGAACTCCTCCTTTTTATCAGGTTTGGTTATTACACTTGTAAGTTTTGGGTGGGCTAAGAAACAGCCACAGTACAAAGCTTGCCCACAGACAATCACGGCAGTTTCATTTCCTTAAAAAAACAAACTAAAAAATGGCAACTATGTCTCCTTCCTCTTTAACGTCTTGGCATTTGAGCATATCCTGTTTCACTCACTCTCTTAAACAACAAAACATTTTGTGATCTGTTTGTTTAAACCTGACAGTATGGAAAGGAGCAAAGGCATCTTCCCATTGATTCAGTGCTGCATGGGAGAGAGTAAGCCTACAGTGTTTAAGGCCTTGGCGTATATTGCACCAGCAGAGCTGCCATGTGGAGCTCTGCTTCTTCAGACTGAAGAGCTGAGGAGATCTCGCTCTGTCTTAGGCCCGAAGTCTGTTTGACAGCTCTGGCTTAGGGCACTAAACCGTCTCCTTCAAAAAACGCAACAATGGACTTAAGGGACGGAGGCACGGTGGGCTGCCACCTCCAGGGAGGGGACAGCCAGGCACCGTCAGGGACATCGGCGACAAGAGCCCTTGGCAAAACCCTAATGACACACGCAAATTAAACGCGCTGATGCGGCGAGGGAAACGGGGTCCCTGGAGAGGAGAGGCGAGGGCGGGTACCCTGCGGGGCCTCGTGTAAAGGCTGTGTCTCACACCGACCTAGCCACACCGGGCGGGGCTGGCCGCACGCAGCAGCCCCGGGCCCTGCCGCAGCCCCCGGGGAAGGGCGCCCGCCTCCTGCCCCAGCCCGGCGCCGCCCGAGCCGGYCGGCGGGAGCGGCGGGGCGGGAGCTCGGCGCTGCGGCGGAGCCGCCCCTCCCCGGAGCGACCCCGCCGAGTTACCTGGGGCAATGAGCACCCACTGCGCGGGGTGCGCGCCCGCGGGACGCCGCTCCGCACCCTGCATGCTCCTTGCGCCCCGCGATCCCGCCGCTCCCGCCGCCGCCGCAACATGGCGGGCGGGGCGGGCCGGCCGGCGAAGGGGCCGGGCGGTAGCGGGCGCTGGGATGGCTCGGGCTATGCCGCCGCCCCGCCTCTTCCCKTTCCCTTTCCCCCGACGCACGCAGGGAGTGGTTGGTACGAGCCGTGGCGGGCGGGACCCACAGCGGCACGGGCGCTGCTCCCCCCGCCCCGCGGGACGCGGGCGCGCGTGGTGTCCCACCCGCGAGGGGAAGGGAGCGCCCGGAAAGGGCTGCGGTCCAAAGGGGCGGCAGGAGTCAGAGGGGCCGACCTTGTAAATTGCGTGGCGTGGAAATCGTTTCGTTAGTCCCTGTAAGCACATGGCGGTGGGTAGGCTGAAAGAGAAGAGAGAAAGGAAGAGATTAATTTAAGAGGGGGAGAGAGAAAGAAAGAGAAAAAGAGAGGGGAAAAGAGATCACCAGTCCTGATTCCAGCATTGATCCAGCTTATGGTCGTGGGGTCTGCTGCCCAGGCTTGGGAGGGATACCTTTTCATGGATAGGTTTTCCCTAGCCTGAAGACGGGTTTCTCGCGTTCCATGTAAATTAGTTACCATGCGCAGTCCGGCCTTTCAGACCTTTCTGGAAATGGGTCGGGGGGCTTTGGGAGGCTTGGGTGGTCTTGATTGCCCCGTACAGTCCATGCTCACTTCTTGGCCTCACCATTCCTGCACTTGGACTGTACTGTGTTGTGCTAATTTCCAGGAACTAGAACAAGGGTGTTTGTCCCAGAAAAGTGCTTCCATACCTCTTCCTGGCCCCCTTCTCCAGCCACGTCTTGTTCTTTGTCGCGACATGTTAGTACTGTAGTAGTTAGTTCCTTCTCACGGCGTGACAGGGTGTGAAGCAAAGGGCACAAACTGAAATGAAGGAAATTCCATTTAAAAATTTTAAAAAAAGTGCCTTTAGTGGAGCAGGTTGTCCTGAATGACCACAATGTCTCCATCAGTGGAGATATTAAAAACCAGACTGAGTATTGCTCTGAGCACCAGCTGTAGGTGCACCAGCCCTGAGCAGGGGGCTGGGCTAGACCCTCTCCAGAGGTGCCTGCAAGCCTTCGCCCTTCAGTGGAACAGCTGTCCTACAAGGCTGGACATGGGCAGAGCCACAGTTCTCTCATAGCAGTCATCCTACCCAGTGTATAATATGATCCTGTTAAATAGGTTCTATCCCTCCAGATCGCACCGAGGAGCCATAGTCATAAGATAAAATGCATATTTTCATGCACATGCATATATATTTATAAACCTGGCTTTACCAACACAAGATTGGGTCAATGGCCACCTTCCCCGAGATTTAGGAGGCAAATACTATGTTATCAAAAGTATTAAAGTATACATATCAGTTGTAAATCTCAGAAATATGAAACAAATATTAAAAACATGCTAAGATCTATGCCCCGAAACAGAGCAGAACTAACCAAGGCCAGCATATGCAAAACAGCTGAGTTGACGTAAGGCTGAAAAAAATAATTTCCTGACTTTTGAGCGTATACCTTCATAACTGAGATTACATTAATCTAAATTTGCTTTATTTTAATTTTTCTGGCTTTTTTTCCCCCTGCTTGAAGTAAGACAAGATTAAAGTGCCAAAGACTGCACTGCACCATGTGTTTTGAAGAAGTCCCCTGTGAAATCACTTGTTCTCAGAGTGATTGCAATTTGCCGTGGCGTATGCCTGGATTGCAACACTCACTGATGGGTCATGTAAAACTCTCCTCAGTACTTGTGTTAGCAAAGAGAGAAAGATGTTCACCACTGTTGCCCTGTAATCTGAACTAGACCACTGGAAGAGCAGCACAGAGCTGGTTGCTGTGTTTGAAACCTTCCTAGGAGGAAAGTCTTCCATATGGAAAAAAGGTTCTCCATAAAATTTGGCTTCTAATCCTGAAAATGACAATGAGTCGTAGGATGTTGTACACTGCTGAGTTTAAAGAAGCTCTGGAAAAGCCAGGAATCCAAGCCTGCAAGGCTCCAGATGCAGTGTGTGTAAGGGTCAGGTTTAGAAGCATAAGCTGCAGTTCTTCCAGACATCCTATTTCCTCCCTGACTGTAGTGTGTGATGGAAATGTTGTAGCAAACATTGCTGTATGTTTACAAAACTGACTTATTAAGCTGACATTTTTCAAAGCACCAATCCATCCTTATTTAGGCACCTGGTAAGCAAGCTAATTTTCAGAGGTGCTGAGTACTCCGACCATCATTTGAGCTGAATGGACTTTTCAGCTGTTCATTTCTTTTGATTTATGAGCATCTCCCACAATCTCTAGATGTATATTGGCCCTGAGATCTATAATGTCCTTTTCCAGGAACTTTCAGATAGAAACGTTTTTCTCAGATACTTTGAAATGCCCCAAACGGAAATTCTCAAATAGGCCTGGACAAGGCTCTAGAATGACATCAGTTTTGGAATAAAAATAATGCAGTAATTTATACATACTAAATATTTAAAACTTTCTGTTGTTACTTATGCACACTTGATATATACCGTTTGCCTTTATAAACAGAGGATATACGATATCATTATAAGCAAAAGATAAACTAATTAGGGATTTCTGTCAGGAGCTGATGATACTAAAATCTTATTTGCTTAAGAATTAAATACTTTGCCTTCAGGCTTGCCAACACTTTTAAAGTGTAGTGGTGTCTCCCTAAAAGAAAATGTTGAATTTTAAAACACTGGACTGATCTGAACTGCTGTGGTGATATCATTTTAAATACTCAAATCTTAATTTCATGCACATGAGTATTCTCATTTGGGTCCATATGACTCATTAAATCCAGAAAGTTAAATGCATCCAATATGGGACTGCATCCAATCTGAGGACAATTGTTTTCCACATTTCAGAACCATTTGATGTGCATTCAGACTTCACCTGCGTGCTGTCTGTTCATTCATTTCTGCTAGGACTGCTTCTTATAATCCACATATCTGTGCAAATGCAAGCATCCCTTTTTGCCAAACAAAAATTACTTACTTTTGCTGCCAAAGAAATGCTACCCCTGTCCATCTTCAGCTGCGGAGTTCACCCCTTCCTCCTCCCCTACACTAGTTTTAAGTGAAGGCACTTTTAAATTTTGCTCGGAGCAAGAAACAAAAGAATGTTTAGAAAGAAATGTGATTCACTGTTAAGTCAAGGTTGTCATTTAAAAGACAAAAGTATTTCCACATGATTATGTTTCATTTTACACTGTTTGAACAAATATGGGCCAAGTTTATCTATTTTATGCTTCAGTGGTTCAGGCCTTTACATGCATAGCTTTAAATCCATCGATCTGCACATTTAAGGGTCGGCTGTATTATGTATGCATGCAAGGGTTACATTTAATCCCGGTTAAAGGCCTATCGATACATGTAACTTTAGCTGATGTACCAGGATGATTATGATTCATTTTAGGTTATTAAGTTTAAATACGATTCTCAGATCATCACAGGTCAAATTATTGCTTTGTTTGGTTTTATTCAAAATAAAGTATATGTGGCATTGAAACAATTGACAATATGGAGGCCTAACACAGGGATGGCATTGACCTGAAAGAACACATACAGGCATTGCAAACCTATAAAACAATATTTGAGTTTCTAACTGGCATTTCAAGTCAATCTGTCAAGATTAAAAATAATTATTTTAAACAGTTATTTATGTCAGTATTCGTCTAAGCAAGTACTTCTCTTATTGAAAATAGTCCATTTTAAGGAAAATAACAGTATTCATTTAAAAGCACTCAAATAATGATGAAAAACATTCTAATCGGCTCTGAGCAGAAATCACTTTGTCCTTTGCACTAAAAAGGTTGTATCACCTTGTGCACCTATAGGTAACAATTATAAATTTTGGCCTTAATAGAAATAACCTTCTGAGTTCCAAAATTTGCCTGTATGTCAGGTCAAATAGCGGTAACAGCGGGAAAAGGAAAGAAAGCAGAATTAGATGGGGAAATATAGGCCCAACCACAGAAACCATGGGATTCATATTGCCTAATTTTATGCTGTAAATGTGTAGTTTCAGTCCGATTATTTAGTATCTTTTTATAGTTAATGGAGAGAAACAGAGTAGCATTCATCTGGCCTACTTCATAAGTTTATCTCAGAGACAGCCCACATATCTAGAGGTAGATATCTAAATATCCAAATTGCAGATACCTCAGATGAAAGGTAAGAACTTTTCTCCACTACATTTTTTTTATCTGTCCTGGGACAGGCCCCAGTTTACATACAGTTGTTATCATTCTCACTTTCCCCCTGTTTTTTGTGCATCCATCACACCCTAAGAATGGATGAGGGCCTTATTGTGGGGTTAGCACAAGCAGATATTTATTGACTCAAGTATGGTGGATCTAAGAAATGCTATTTTTCCTCTTTTTAATCAACCAGAAAATTCACTTATTGGAGGTGTGTTGCTATAGCAAGCAGACCTTGGTCTGTTTATAGAAGCTGCTCAGAATTATGTATACTGTTTGGAGAAAAAAGTTGAATGAGTATACAGATTGTGAGCTGGCTTGAAATGAACAGTAGCAACACTTGTTTAATGTGCATGATACATTTATCCACAGCAGTAAGTTAGTACAAAATATCCTCCTTATGACTCAGATGCTGGCAAAAAACCCACCACCACTCCAACCAAAAGAAACCCCCCCGCAAGAAACAAAACGCCAGAAATATTTTTTGTAAAAAACACCAAACATATGAGACTTTTGTGACATTTTCAGATTAAATGGTGTTGCATCAAAAGTGTTACAACAGCTATATTAATCCTGCCTTCCTTTACTGTATGTTTCAACAGATTTCTCAGCCCCATTAGGACATTCTCAGGAAGCAAATGTTCACTTGAAAAGCAGAGCATGAAAAAAAGTCGATCAAACAAACGGTCCAGGTTGGTAAGAAAGAAGGCGACACTTGAGATTGAAGTGAACCTTGATTGATGTTGCAGTGAACCTTATAAGCGCTGTGTGATGGTATTATTATTGTTATTTTTGCTGGTAATATCATTTTTACTGTTATTATTATTATTAGCCAAAAGTATTTTGACAGTCTTGATGCTGCAATTTTCTGTTGAGAGTATCAATGGTTAGAAATGTAATATCTGTAAGGTAAAAAAATGTAAACAGTATGTTTCTACCACAGTTTATATACGTGGATACATATACATATATCTGCGTATACTGACACAACTATTTAAAAAATATATATGTCTTCCATATAAAATATGTATATGCATATGTATATGCATCTGTGTGTTGTTCTGTTGAGGCTTCTTTCCTTTGATATTGAAGGACAGAAGTCTACATTTCTGAGACATTTGTGAGAGTACTATTTATCCTAGAGTATCCTAGTGTATCCTAAAGTACTATTTATCCTAGAATACTATCCGTATAGTTCAGAAGATGCCTCTTACTCTTCTCCTCAAACATCTTTAAACAGCTAAAATTTCTGTTGTTCTTCTGTGTTTCTATTTCTCCTCTGAGGAGTTCTCTCTGAACAACCACTGTGAGTTTAATGGTTTTATTTCTGCTATTTTTTCCCTCCCTGCTTTATACTAACAGCAATTCTGTCACTAAAGCAACACATTCATAATTCTATTATCTGGCAAGATTACAGCATTACAGAGGTCCCTTATGCTTAATTAAGAAACCTAAATAGTTAACTTCTGATTTTAGTTTAGTTAACTTTCTGTATTTTAGACATACAGGTCTAAACCAACAGATTTATCCTTTTGCAGATAACCCTCCAGGTGGGATCTCAAAGAACAGAACTGTTTACAGTGCTGTCTTCAGAGAGATCATTCCATGCAGACTTAGTTTCTTTCCTAGCAAATACCGTGTGCCAATCTGCCGAGCACAATTGTCACCAATGATGGTCATTTGTGCACTTCAAACTCAGACTTAGTCTTGCAGCAGACTCACCGAGTTTCTGTCACTGGGGCTGGCATAACAGTCCTTTAGATCAGGTAGAAAAAGGTCTCTGTCCTCTACCATCGATAGAATGGGGCAGGGAACTAATAGCAAGAGTAAAATAACTATGGAAACTCTGAGTGGTGTTTGTAGCCCAGTCTCCTAAGGAAGTAGGGCTTAAGGGAGCGTATTGTGCATATCTATGCAAGTCTGAGTCCTCCCTCAGTAAGTGGTCACTGACTTCAGACACCTCTGATGCAGGTTCATATTTTATGAGAGCACACACCTAGGCTGAGGAAAGAAATACCCTTCATGTGATATTCAGCTCCCCCTAAAACAGATACCCATCTCTGGACAGTCCATCAGCTCTTTAAAATCAGTGGCATTTATTGGCTGCAGGCTAAATTTGGTTGCAGAGTGGGAACACCTGGCCACCCACTTCTGGTCCAGTAGAGAACTGTCTCCCATAGGTCTTTTGTGGTATCCTCTAATTCCATATATATGTGTCAGATAGCTTACGGTGTCTTAGATGACATTAGTGACCTTTCTAGAGGAGAAGAGGATTGTGAGATAAAGAAACACAAATTCTAAACACCTTAGCCATGAGCATTTTGATGTTCAGGTGCCACAAGGCAGTAGAGTATCAACATCACAGCCAAGATTTCTCTCTTTTAATTATTCTTTCATGTTGTCGTGCTTTCAGCTGAGATAGAGTTAATTTTCTTAGTAGCTGGTACAGTGCTGTGTTTTGAAATTGGTATGAGAATATATCTTAATGTTGATAACACACTGACGTTTTAGTTGTTGCTAAGTAGTGCTTACTCTGAATCAAGGACTTTTCAGTTTCCCATGCTCTGCCAGCCAGCAGGTGCACAAGAAGCAGGGAGGAAACATGGCCGGGACAGCTGACCCAAACTCACCAAAGGGATCTTCCATACCACAGAACATCATGCCCAGTATATAAACTGTGGGGAGTTGGCCAAGAGAGCCAATCACTGCTTGGGGGAGCAGCTGGGCATCGATCAGCACATGGTGAGCAAATGTATTGAGCATCATTTGTTTCTACTGGGGTTTATTTCTCTCCTTCTTTTTCATTACAAATATTGTTATTACTATCATTAATATTATTAGTATTATTAATATATTTTATTTTGTTTGAATTGTTAAACTGTTTCTACCTCATCCCATGTGGCTGAAGTTTTTCTGATTCTCCTCCCCACGAAGCAGGGTGGGAGTGAGTGAGCGGCTGCGTGGTGCTCAGCAGCCAGCTGGGGTTAAACCACAACACGTGTAGGTGTGAATATTCCTGAAGGCTTCCGAGCTCTGAGTAATAGCAGTTGTAAAATGGCTAACATGTGCATGGATTATGTGATGTCTAACAAGAACTTGCGCTTATGCCACAGTTCAAATGAAAGTTCAATTAAATGTGGAACTCAAATTCATTAGAAACTGAGCTTCACTGGTGAATTCAGAACTGTTGTTTTGTTGTTGTTATCCTAAAAAACAAATATATTAGAAGGGGTTATCTGCCAATGCCCATCTGTGGTTATGCATAGAAATCCCTCCACGGGGCCAGAAATGTGGGCTGCGTAGTGGTTGTGTGAGAAGCAAACTTTGCTTGCAAGTGAAAGCAAAGTGACCTGTAAGCAGAAGGCACATGCATAAGTGGGTATAGAAAGAACAGGCAGGTCTGTAACAGTTTAAGAAACCTTGATTTAAATCCAAGAAGCCGCATTTAAAGCAGAATACAAACCCTGCCCTCACAGAGGAAGAAACCTGTTTAAAACAAGTTATCGGTTCTTCTGCTGCTAGAGTGGCCAGGTGCCCCCGAAAGAGTTGGCTTTGCCTGCCTCTTCCGTAATTCCTTGTCGTGGTTTGACACTGGCCAGACACCAGGCACCCACGAAAAAGCCGCTCACTGGCTCTCCCCTGTTCCGCAGGTGGACAGAGGAGAGAAAATTTAACAAAAGGTTGATGAGTTAAGGACTGGGAGAAAAGACTTCAAGGGCAAAGCAGGCTCAACTTAATGATATAAAGTGAATTTATTACTAACAAGATCAGAGTAGCAGAATGAGAAGTAAAATAAGCCCTTAAGAACACCCTTGTCTCCCCCCAACCCCTCCCTCCTTCCCACCGACGGCGCAGGGAGATGGGGTGGGGGTTTTGGTCAGCTCCTCACCCAAGATTTTCTTTCCGCTGCTCAGGGAGAGGAGTCATTTCCCTGCTGCACCGTGGGGTCTCTCCCATGGGAGACAGCTCTCCGCAAACTTCCCCAGCGTGGATCCACTCTCACGAGCAGCAGCACTCCCAAAACTGCTGCAGCGTGAGCCCATCCCACGGGCAGACAGTCCTCCAAAAACTCTTGTGGCGTGGGGCACTCTGCCACGGGGTGCAGTCCTCCAAGGACAGGCTGCTCCAGCCTGGAAGCAAGGCCTCTCTTCTGCTACTCCCACCGGACCACAGGCCCCTCTAGGCATCCACCCGCTCTGGTGTGGGCACCTCCCCCACAGGCTGCAAGTGGATCTCTGCATCCCCCGTGGGCCCTCATGGGCTGCAGGGGGACAACTGCCTCACCATGGCCCTCATCACAGGCTGCAGGGACATCTCGGCTCCGGTGCCTGGAGCACCTCCTCCCCCTCCTTCTGCACTGACCTTGGTGTCTCCATTGTTGTTTCTCTCACATGTTCTCACTCCTACTCTTCTCTGTCTGGAAAATTACAACTGTGCCCCAAACTTTGTTTTGGTTTCTTCTTAAATCTGTTATCACAGAGGCATTACCACCATCTCTAACAGGCCCAGCCTTGGCCAGCAGCACGTCCATCCTCAGAGCCATCAGGGATTGGCTCTGCTGGACATGGTGGAAGCTTCCAGTAGCTTCTCACAGAAGCCACCTCTGTGCCCCCCCCGCTACCAAAAACCAGGCCCTGCAAAACCAACACATTCCTGGTTGTGACTTCTTTACTGTGACTGAGAGGGACATCAGGAGAAGTAAAATAAACAGGGTTAGAGCATGGCCTCAAACACTGTCCAGAATCCGTCTATATTGTCTAACTGGTAGCAACTCCAGGCTTAGTCCTGTGCCAACTAGKAGACTTTCCAGACACTCCCCCAGCACAATGCCAGAGACAAGAAGACTTTGCCCAACAAGTAGTATGAACAGTGCTGGGTTTGCACGTCAGGGTTTTGGTAGCAGGGGGCTACAGGGGTGACTTCTGTGAGAAGCTGCCAGAAAATTCCCCCATGTCCTGCAGAACCGATGCCAGCTGGTTCCAGGACAGACCCTCCTGGGGTCCAAGGCCAAGCCTAGCAGTGACAGTAGTAGTCCCTCTGGGGTAAGAGTTAAGAAGGGGGAAAAACCTGTGCCATTGCAGACAGAAAGAGGAGTGAGAATATGTGAGAGCAACAGTTCTGCAGACACCAAGGTCAGCGGATAAGGAGGGGCAGGAGGTGCTCCTGGAGCCAGAGCAGAGGTTCCCCTGCAGCCCGTGGTGCAGACCATGGTGAGGCAGCTGTGCCCCTGCAGCCTGTGGAGGTCCATGGGAGAGCAGAGAACCACATACAGCCTGTGAAGGACCCCACCCAGAGCAGGTGGATGCCCAAAAGAAGCTGTGACCCCATGGGAAGACATGCTCAAGCAGGCTTGTAGCAGGACCTGTGGCCCTGTGGGGACCCATGATGGAGCAGCCTGTTCCTGAAGAACTGCGCCCCATGAAAAGGACCCACAAATGAGCAGTTTGTGAAGAACTGCAGCCTGTGGGAAGGTTTCATGTTGGAGAAGTTTAAGGAGGACTGTTTCCCGTGGGAGGGACACCATGCTGGAGCAGGGAAAGAGTGAGTCATCCTGCTGAGGATGTGTGACGACAGTGTGTGATGAACTGACCACAGCCCGCATTCACCATCCCCCTGAGCCACTGGCAGGGAAGAGGTAGAGGAATCGTGAGTGAAGTCAAGCCCTGGAAGAAGAGAGGGATAAGGGAAGGGTGTTTTAAGATTTGGGTTTATTTCTCATTACCCTGCTCTGTCTTGATTTGCAACAAATTAATTTCCTGAAGTTTAGTCTGTTTTGCCAAAGACAGCAATTGTTAAGTAATCTTTGCCTGCTCTGCTCTTGACCCACGAGCCTTTCCTCATATTTTCTTTCCCCTGCCCAGCTGAGGAGGGGAGTGACAGAGCAGCTTTGATGGGCAGTTGGCACCCAGCCAGGGCCAACCCACCACACAGGGCCACCCGGTTTTGAGGGAAGACTACAGCATTGGCAGCATCATGCTTCTTCCCTTGGGTCCATGGAAGGCACCCTGGCTTGATTTATTTACTAGTATAGACACAGCCATGCTTCAGTATTGCTCATAATGTGCCCAGTGAGAATTTTTGCCAAATAGGTCTACTGCAAGCAGGCACAATAGGTCAATAGTCGAATAAATCTTACAAGGCTCACCTTCTTCTAGGACTTGTGGGTGAAGATTGCACAGAGATGGCCAGTTCATGCACTGTGAGCTTGACGTTTCTGGAACTGTAAGACTTACTGCACATGAAGAAAATTTACTGCACATCTGCTTCTGTAGTATGTGCAAATAGACTGTGTAAAAACTGCAGATGAGTGCMGGTACTGGTGCATGCATGATGTTCATTTCCCCAGAACTGACAGCACAGGCAAAGTGACTGCCGTGGCTCCAAATGTACAGCCAGGCATGCAGGAATCCCTGACCATGTTCTTGTTTTTCTGATAGTAGAAATTTTGAGGTAGAAAAATGGGTATTTTCTGTGAAAATATGAAGCTATACCTAAAATTTTAACATTTTTCAATTGCTTCTGAGTGGTTTCAGCTCCTATACTATATAAAACTTCTCACTTCAGTTTTTCAATTATCTTTTAAAAGTCTCCTGAATTCATGTGCAAAATGAGTCTTACTGTTAATTAGTATTTGGTGAATTCTTAGCTTGCTGCACATGTCAATTATATTGAAACTAGCTATACTCTAAGGTTACTTTTAATTCAGACTGGAAATCAGTATTCTCAGTTGAATTATGTATTGGCTTATGAAGTGTTGTGTCTTCACTAATGCAAGTAAGTCTTATTTCGTGAGCACTGCAAAAAGATTATATTCTTAATATACACAATATTTGATTTCAGCCAAGTAGGTCCTCAAGGGGAATTCTAGGAGGCAAAGGGTCCTTGTTACTTGGAACATCATTAACAGTATTTTGTGACCTTCAAAGCGGATAATTAGAAAAATGACTTGTTAAGGTTTATGTACCATCCACAGCGTTACTGAAACAAAGGACCTGTGTGAGATGCTGTCTCAAAGATTCTGTACAGATCAAGAACTGTTGTCTTTGACATAACCCTTATCAAGAACATCATACTAGAAATGAAGAATTGGCAATAAAACATCCCCTGTACTGGATTTGGGAAGTAACCAAACTGATTACAAAGAAAGATTGTAAATTGATTTAAAATGTGAAAGGGTTGTATTAAACTTAAAGACTGCTGTACTTGTTCCATATCTTTAGAAGTGACTAGCTGAAGACTGACTTGCCCATAGTCTGAAACAGACCTTTTATCATCTGTCTGCTGGATGGAACAATACAGGCATGTTTCATTTATTTAGAATATGGACAGAGGCCAAAGAAAGATTAAAAATGTAAGCAAGCGTCAGTGCAATGGTTGTTCCTGTAAGAGTTAGGCATTTGGACTGCAATATCAGCAAATCCGCCCACAAAAGATATATTCCTACAACACAGGATTTTCATTTGAAGTCCTGGAAAAGCAATTGGTACATTAAGGACAGGCTTACCCATTACTCCAGCAGTTGAAATTGGAATGCATTTGGCATTTACAAGTGTAAACAAAAGCAATTGACATACTTGAATAAGTTGTTTTGTGAGCAGCAGAACTAATGAATGCAAACAAATTCTAAAAGGAACAAATTGTTCCTTATGGAATTCTGTCTTTGTTCTTCAGCTTCCCTCATCATAACCCCAGCTCCCCTGCCCAGGTCCTCTGCACCATTTGAGCCAGCTGAGACTCATCATATGCTGCAGCTTACTTAGGGCTGGGGTGTGCTCTTGGCCCCCTGTCCACAGCCAGCCAGGTCCTGCAATAGCTGAGCTCACCGGGTCTCTGTCTCAGTGAGGGCCAGTTGTCTGAGGACCTCTGTCCTCCAGAAAAACTTCATTGTTTTATAGAAGCCTGAAAGAAGGGGGTCAAGCCTGCCTAACTGAGGGACCTAACTTGAGCTTAAATTCAAGAAAGGCAGAGAGCCAGCCTTATTTCAGTGTTTCTGCCCTACCAAAAGCAACAATAGATCATCCCTGCCTTCCTGAGACTAGGCATCTAATATTCACAAAGCCTGCCTTCAGAGAGATCCAAAGGTCCTGTCTCCACTGACTGTAGAGGGAAACTTTACTCTAGGAGAGCTTATTCTCCAGTTTCCTGAAATGTTCAGTCAAGTTAGAAACCTAAGATAAGACTACAATTTGAGCCTTATTCTTTCTAATGTGATTGAAAATGGCCATGGAGGGCAGGAGAGGAGGACAGACAGATTGCCCCGTTGTGGGAATTAGGGGAAACAATGCTAAAAGTAATAGCAATTAGGAAACACATGTATTTAACATAGTGATTTATTTGCTTTAATATTGCTCTAGATAATGTAGAAAAATACTACAAAGAATACAATAAATTTTCATTAAGTTTCATTAAAACTTTTTTTTTAATAGTTGAATACAAGTCCAAGTCTTGTGTCTACCTGGAACAATTTAATTCAAGAAATGTAGAAGAGTTCAGTCCCAGATTTCATTTCAGGTAAAGGACCTGATTCTTCTACGTACATCTTTAGTGAGTTTAATAGAAGACTAAAACTTTTTGAACACAAACTTCTGTAGAAAAGCCATGCACCACCAGTTGAACTCGGCTTCATTAATATACCTGTATCTTCTGAAACTACCCAGACCGGTGGTTGATGTGATTCCTTCACCTTTCTCCAAAACATGTTTTTAATTTTTCCTTAACATACAGGGTGATCAGAGATCCACTCTTTTATGATTTAATTCCTTTCAACTGTTTTGGAACATGTACAGCTCATTACACAAAAAGAGCAAGAGAACTGCTGGTTCAAAGGGATAGTAATAGAACTTGAAATAAGTCAATTTGAATAAAAGAAGAAACCAGCTGAGCCTCTAGTCAAAAAATGTGACTGATTTCAAGCTGAAATCTTTTTCACATTCGGATAACAAAGAACAAACTATGAAATTACATTTTGTGCCTTCTCATCCTCTTGGGGTGAAACTGGAGTGAGGAGATACACTGGTAGCAGTTCTGCTGTGCTAGCTCAACCAGAAATGTGACTGGGAAGTGGATGAAGTCTCACAGGAACCCTGTTTTGAGCTCAATTCCACAGCAGAAGAAGTGAGCTGTTTGGGAGTAAGAATACCTGGTTTTCTTCAGTGAATGTCCGAAGACTTTACTAGAAGACCCTGAAATTCATGGAATGACTGCTTGTCCACTCATGCTCACTTTTTTTTTTTAAAAGTGCCAGTTTGGCCAAGGTTATGAATTCAAGAAATGTGCTAATGAACCTGATCATCTGGGCTGGCTTTGTTTCAGAGACATCACCCACAGGAGTGCTGTGTCCACTTCTGTGAGCAGTGACATTGGCAGAAGGAAGAGCAGTTCTTCCTGCCACCAACAACCAACCTGCCTTCAGAGGGCAAGTGGGTGAGTTCCTTCACTTCCAGCGAGGCCTTGCTTCTTCTCTTCTCCAGTGTACAAATACACTCAGAGCCTTCTATGGTCTGGCTCTAGACCCATCTGCAGTTACATTTTTCTTCACAGAGTTGAAATAAAATTTTACAAGTCAGTTTTGCTTAAGCAGCAGAATGCTTGGGGAACCATACTGGGCTCAGGGAAAGGTATTTCCACTGAGGTACTAAAAATACTAAAACACTAAAACTATTATCTGAATGTTTTTGAAAGAGAAGAAAACCTAAGTAATATGAAAAAAAATAGTCTTTTTATTTGTGCAATATATAATTTGTGAATTACATAGAACACATCTAGAACAGTATCAGTCCTTAGGGAGGATATCTTAGTTCTGCCTCGCAGGATTTCCACATTCAATGCACTTAGGACTAGAGTGGTAAACCAAAGCTTACATCGTTTTTTTGTTAAACTAAGTCTTCTATGTTCAACTCTTCAGTGATTTAACGTGGAGATTCTGAGGGACAAAAAGCAGAAAAGGAAAAAGCGCTTGGAAATAAACCCAAAAGAAATAAGGAGGATTTTGGCAAAGGAGGATAAAAAGATAGAGATAGAAACAGAGAAGTGAAATATGCCTAGTGAGAGAGAAAGAAGGAGTAACTGCAGGGAACACCAGGAATTTTCTACCCATGGGACCATATCAGTGGCTCGGAAGGAAGCAGCTGTACCCAGGAGAGACCCTCGGGCTGTCTTGAGAGAAACTAGACCCAACTTCCAAACGAGGGTAGAGATGAAGAAAGCTTTTAACCTTCGATAAAAAGCTTTGCCTTAAATAAACACTCTCAAAGGACTGTCCCCCTTCTCCTCTACTGCATGAAAAATAGAAAACTTTAGCACTGGCTGTTGGGCTCTGTTGACAAGGACTTGGTTGTAATGCAGCTTGGACAGCCACGGTGGATGAGGCCAAAGTGGGATACAAATGGAATGACCTTTTTTGTTGCGTTTTGGTTTTCAGTTTTTATTTTAAAAAAAGCTCTTTAGTTTAGGTCTCTACCTAGGCTTTTTTTGTAGCTGAAATGTAAAACAGTTTGGCTCCATCTTAACTGGCCAGCCAAACTGTGTTACAAGGTCAGGCCATAAACAAATTTAACAACTGTTGTTAATTAAATAGTTATTGTAGTATAGATGGGGTCAAACAAAGGGTATGTGTGGGAGGGGAGGGAAAGAGAGGGCCTAAGTGGCAAAAGGTGGGGGAATYTTGGCTCCTGACTTAGAAGGCGTGAACAAGCAAGAACTCTGTAGAAAAGACCTCTGGGACATAACAATAACAGTTAGCATTTTGAATTTCGGTGCAAATATTAAGCAATTAATAGCAAAAAAACCTAACTCATGTTCTCTCATTTACACTTTTCTATAGTATGAATCCATCTTGGTAAGACTTGGCTTTCCTCAAGCAGAAATCCTGTATCTCCCTCTATCAGTGGTATCACTTCAACAACATATTAATGCCTCCCCATGCCAGGATGTTGTCCAAGTTCCAGCTGTTTGAAAGAGTTGTTACAGAATGGGAATTCCAGTTGGAGATTTATAGAAGAGGAACAGGGGAAAAAAAAAAAGAGGATTACATTTAATGTTAATGCTCAGAAATGTGCTTTCCTTGTCATGAAAGTGGAACCCTGCCTGCATGTCTGCAGCCTGCGTTGCATACTGATTTTTTGTGTGCCTAGCTAAAACCAGTGCCTGTGATATGATCTGATTTTGACTCTACAGAGGAAGGTAGGAGGAGCAAAATTTATGTTTCAGGTCTGTAAGGCATTTTAAAGTTAATCGGGTCCTTTGGGTCTGATATAATTTGCGTAAGATTGCTGTTGATGATTAGAATAGCTATTTAAGATTTTTGTTAATAGTCTGTTACATGGACCCAGTGGAAAGATTCCAATAGCAGTCTGTTAGTTTTTCCCTGTCACATTCAGGTTACAGACCCTTCACAGATGTTGTAAATAGACATCAATACTAAAAGGGAATATTACACAAATTAAAATCATAAGTGTGCTCAAACTGCCAACATAGACATTTTGTTAAAAACATCTGTCACATAAAAGCAAACATTTAAGGCCATTATATTTATAACAATTGTTTTCATTTTTAATATGTACTACATATTTTTCTTTTCTTCTGTTATTATTGACTTGAATATTTTTTCTTCGACTTTAATACCTATTTTTTCCAACATTACTTATGTTCTTGACCATATAAATAGTAATGTGGACTTTTAATGAAAAGAAATAAATCTCAGTGGTTGGAAATCTAGTGGATACTTGCACAATGAATGAGTCAACTGAGAATCCAACACCATGTTCTCCAAAAAAATATATAGTTATTGAATGTTACAAACACAAGTATTAAGCTGGATGTCTTTTCAATTACATCCAGTTATTTAATTCTGTTTTGAAATTAATTTCTCAGGTGAAAAGGATAAGTGGCATATAAATGTCCTATTCTGGGTCTTTTTGCTGCATTACTGCTGATGCAGCTGTTTTAATTGTACAGGTATTCACCATAATACCATGCAATAGAGCCCCCCAAAGCTGGACGGCCCTGAGGTGTTTTCTAACTAGCACACCTATTGCACTGGTGTTGTCCACTCTTCCCTTCTCCCTTTCCACTGCTGCCTGCAGTTTCTGGGTAAATCGGGGAAAGCTCTTGCCCCAAGCTGCTCTAGGCTTGTCTCACCAGTGTTGACCACTTAGGCTCTTTCTACTACAAAATAACAGAGGGTTGGAAACCATCAGTGCCCCCATTTACCCTGCTTATGGCTCTTCTCTCTCTGAGGTTTGCTTTGGGGAGAATTATTTAGAGCTAAGGCAGGAAAGGAGCTAACAGTGAAGAAGTGGGAACAGCTGAGACCTTGCGCTCAAGCTCAGCCTTATCTCCTTCCATTTGTAGCAGCACACCTTCACACTTCATAGCAGCTCAAACTTGTCATAAAATTATATAAATACAATAAATTGTCGCAATCAGGAAGACTTGGCTGTTCAGGGAAGAACAGTCTTGGTCTGGTTAAAATCAGTACTTGCTATTTTCTTGATTACCTGTGTTCTGAAAACCACTTAAATATATGAYCAGCTTTAAATTCACACTTAGCTTTCCCTTAAGCTGGTGAGATATTTCTTGATGTAAGTCCTCCATATAATTAGACCCAGTTAAAGAAGTTGCAGTCTCTTGAGACACTGTTTTTTGTGTGGCACAGAGGGTGTGCTGGACCCTTTGCAAATATAGAGACATGGTCCATGGCCAGGGAAATTGTTGAACCAACTCAGTCTCAAAGAAAAGTCTTGAAAAATGTAAATACTGGTTTCTGGTTCCACTCAAGAATGGAGCAGATCTCATGAAAAGATTATGAAGGTGTTCCGTTGGGTAGGACTGAGTAAGCCAGGCCTAGTATCAGTATCACAGAAATGTCTGTTGGAACAGATGCCTAGAGATTGCCTGGTCATCCTGTCTAACCTCCCTCTCAAAGCAGGACTGCCACCAGTGCTAGAGCAGCCATTAGTCTGCAAGAACATTGTGATTTTTTTTTCATTTTTGTGCATCATAGGGTATCATTACCCTTAGAAAATGTTATCTACAGCTGCTTCAGAATTATCCTGCATGTCAGGTGACTCAAGCCCAGGTGACTCAATACAGGCACTATATGGTAAAAAGTGCAATTATTAAGATCACAGTAAAGCCAAACCCAGAAGTCACTGGCTTCACTGAGTTGCTGAAACACAGTCAAGAGTCAGATAGTAAAGGGTATTCTTGTAGCATCCCGCTGCTGCTGCAGCAGGGTTCTGTTTTACAGTAAGTTGTATCCTAACTCTCTGTCATATCTGCCAGCCTGTATAGATGTCTCTTTATGGAACTAAGGAATCTCAACTAGACACCCAGATTTAGGAACTCCATTGACAGTAGTAAACAGATTTCAGCTGGCTGCAACAGGAGCTTACACAGCATGCTTCCAGATAAGTACCTGCATATAGACATCTACAGGATCCAGATCCTACCCAGACTGGCAAAGTAGGAGGTTTCTGGGAGAGAAGTTTTGAACACTGTTTTGAAGAACAGTATGTTCATCACCCATCTCTATTGTGGAGGTACATATCCCATATCCCCAGTGTTTCAAATGAAATAATGAGGAGGCAATGCTCTATGAGTCTATGCAGTAAGCCAGCCTTACTCACCTAAAGCTTCTCTCACATATTCTCCAGGATTCCTATGCTGTCTAACCAACACTGAACTGTATAATCATTGTAATTTTTTTATTTGAGTATTTAATAATAAGTATTTAATAGTATCTATTCAATTGTACTTTGTTGTTATTTTTTATTTAACAGAAGATCCCTGAGAGAAACAATAAGAAAAGATAGTGGACATGCATAAAGAGGATGAGCTATTACAGTTTCTCCTTCAAAAAATGACATAATGTATTTCTAGGTTTTTTCAGTGGGAAGATGGGAACACAGCAGGTCACAAATAAAATGTTGCTGTCAGAATGACTGCTTTAATGAACTGGTTCTGCAAACCAGAACCACCAGTCATTCGGGCAGTGCATAGATAAGAAAGACCAGCATCAAGGCACTACGCCGACAGATTCCTGTAAAGCACATAGCCCCTAGGTACGTGACCTGCATGGGATCCTGCACTGAAAAAATGTACAATTCCTGCAATATGTCAGTTCCCCTGCTTTCTGCTCGTCTTAATTTTTCTGTGTATCTTAGTTCAAGATGCCTAATTTGCTGTGCTCAGCATTGGTTTAGGGAATCAGTTCTCAGCATGCATTGTTCCTTTGTTTCTGCTATTTTGCTCTGTGGACATAGTTACTGCCGTTTGCAGTATGAGTTCTGGTAGTATTGTTCATCTCTGTTCTTTATGAGCCTAGAAGTGCATGAAGTCAGGCATTTATCTACATGTCTTTCTAATTTATTGCCAAATTATGCTGTCCTCTAGAACTTACCAGGTATGTCGGTAAAGATTTCAGAGAACAGGTTTAGGGTGCATGTACACTCAAAATACTTATTTAGAGCTAAAGGAAAGAAGGGAGGTTTTTTGTTGTTGCGGTTTTTTTTCTGGGCAAATGAATTGGAAGGTTTGGCAGGAAACAAAAGATAAGAATCAAACTGCTAGGCTATTTTTTTCAGAGAGAATGAAAAAATAGAGTCTAAATTGAGAGGTAGCTGAGGGCCATTGTAATCTGTGTAGGGGTTTGGAAGAGATTTTTCCCCTAAGTGATTTAATTGCATTGCAGCTTTGCATTGCAAACTAGACTCTGCTAAGACAGAGGTGAGCTACCATGGGGAAGAGACAGCATGCAAATATGAGCTGCAAATGCACTGACACCATCTCTCGGTGACTCCATGTGCCCTCTTGTCTTGCAGAAAAGTGGTCCTTTGAAATCTCTTGCCTGTCTGCCAAAAGCAGGTTGGAAAGTAATAGTCCCCTGGTACCAGAGGGGAAAGGCTGTGCTGGGCCAGCAGACTGGCAAAACACAGCTGCTAACTGTGTGCTGTGACAGGTTGGGAAAACACGATCCCTAGTCTTTGGGGCTTGTTCTAGGTCCTTCCAAACATTAGAAGGAAGGTTCACTGCCTTTTCTGAGTGCTGGCTGAGATCACCTCTGCATAGATTTTCGCAGTGCCCAGTTCAGATCCTACTTCAGGCACTCCCTGACAAACATAATTTTGTAAACACTTTGTAGCACTCTGCGTTTCACTGTTGCGTCTGTGGCTGATCTCTTCCTTCGAGCATACAGCTGCACAGGAACCTGTATTTATCCTCATATTCATTGTGCTTTCAACTGTGTTCAGCTCTTACAAGAGTCCTCTATTTGTTATTTTTCGGCTGAAGCCTTTGTTCGCCTAAGTCTTTGATCTCACATATCCAAACATAAATATTCTCTCAAACACTGTATTCAGATGGCCAGAGGAAGGAACAGTCTTTGCAAATATGCATTGTGTCAGTATCTCAAAAATCAGGCAAAGTCACATTCATAAAGCCAAGCATTATCCTCTGTTTAGAAGACAGTAAGGAGTAGGGAAGCTTCTTATCACTGCACAGAGCAGCTCTGCACAGGAAGGGGGAGGCTCCAAAGGGGGTCAGTCCTGTGCTAGTAAGGTACTGTGGTGATATGTTGCGAGTGAACAGATCCATGGGAGGGCAAGAAAGTCATGCAACTCTTTTCTGTTCCAGACTCTTCCCCAGCAGGGGGCTGAGGTCCCTTATAATCCCCCTACCATGGCTTTGGGGTGAGAGTGGTTAAGACCGGTCAGGTGTGGCTGGGGAGCGCTGTGTCTTCCAGGTACTCTTCATGGTTGCTACAAGGGAGGCTCTTAGAGTCAGCTAAGTCTTTGGTCTCCCCGACAGGACAGCTCCCACATGGAGTGGGAAGGTAGGAATTTGGCTAGTGTGGCTTACTTTTGTGCAGTAAACTCTCTTGAGTAAGAGAGTTGTGACTTACTTAAAAATGCCTGGACACCCTGGGAGCTCTGTAAATGGTATGACTGAGCTGTCATTTCAGAGGGGAGAATCAGAGGATGGGCTGTCTTGGCCTCATGACTTCTGCTGTGGCATATCTATGCTTTCCAGTAGAGTGTCTCCTACAAAGATGACCTCCCAGTTTCTTTGGAATAAACAGAATGAATGAGACTAAAAACCCACCCCCACGAAATGTTACCTGCTTACTTCTGATATGATAATAAACTAAATGAATATTTAAAATTAAATTATGTGTTTTTTCATACCCAAAACCTAAAGCTGAGACCTGTTTTGTTAAGGATCTCTTTAAAATGGCTCAAATTCTAGACCCGGTTCCTCCTCTGGCATGAATTCTCATAGATACGTATGCAAGCATGTCTGCTTCCATAAATTGTGAATCTGCCCCTGACATTTTAAAATACAAGTTTTAATTTTGGAACAATTAGATTATCTGTCTTCTCTAGAGAGATCCTAAGTCACTGGGGCTTATGTGTTTTCAATACTTAGAAATTCTTTGTATTCATACACTGGTAAAAGAGGAGAGGGCTCAGGGACTGGTCAGAAAGCAGTCTTTGCAATAAGGAGATTCTAGTAATTTCATTTTAGTTTAAAAAAAAATCCCTAAAATATGATTATAACTTGGTTGGCAATGACAGTGCCAAAGGACATTAAAGTAAAGGACTCTGGTGGCTGTCAAGACATAGTTGTGTAGGGCACTTGCAAGCCTGCATGCTTCTCTCCCAGGAGGACACAGAATCATAGGATGCTTTGGTTGGAAAGGACCTTGAAGATGGTCTAGTTCCAAACCCCCTGCTGTGGGCCGGGACACCTTCTATTAGACCAGGTTGCTCAAAGCCCCATCCAGCCTGGCCTTGAACACTTCCAGGGATGGGGCATCCACAACTTTTCTGGGCAGCCTGTGCCAGAGCCACACCRCCCTCACAGTAAAGAATATCTTCCTAAAATGTAATCTAAACCTACCCTGTTTCAGTTTAAGGCTATTCCCCCTTGTCCTAACACTACATGCCCTTGTAAAAAGTCCTTTTCCAGATCTCTTGAGAGTACTTCTAGGTACTGGAAGGCAGGTATAAGGTCTCCCTGGAGACTTCTCCAGGCTGAACTTCCCCACCTTTCTCGGCCTGTCTTTGTAAGAGAAGTGCCCCAGCTCTCTGATCATCTCTGTGGCCCTCCTTTCACCCACTCCCACAGGTCCACGTCCTTCCTATGCTGGAGGCCACAGAGCTAGGGGACCCATTCTCTCACACAGTGCCTTCCCCCGCCATGACCCAGCATACACGACATACTGGGGGGTAATAGTGCACCAACCAAGAGGAAACCAGTTATAAAGAGGAGATGAACTGTGTTTTGTTTGGCAGTGTACAAACTTCCTAAGTATGGCTGCTACAGAAACAGCTGTCAGCTACCTCACGAGGTTGCCGTGCAAAGTGGGTAAGAAGCTCAATCTTTATTTTGTGTCAGTGTCCTGAATGAACTATCTACCATTACGTATGGGATCCATAGGGGAGTATGTTAGGAACCTGCATTGCCTGCCCATGGTGCCTCAACTCTACCCTAGAGTATAATTTAATCTCTCTTCTGCCCTTTTTCACATGCTGCCATTCAGGCTTTCCCTGACTACCTCATCAATGGAGCATAAGTGCAGCACAAGATTTGGTCCTTTCACTTCAATTTTTATGGTTTGTTCTTATATAAACACATTTCAAGGAGTTTTACAAAAACTGCATAATTCAAGACAGCTTTTGGCATGATGAAAAGAAGTGAAAAGAGAGCAGAAAAGATCCTTTCACTCTGATTTCAAAATGAAGGAGTAAAAAGTGTCCCAGACATGTGAGATGGGAAGGTCCAGAAAAGACTTCTTAGCAGACCCCTATCTACATAAATAGTGGGACAAATGAGCCAGTATGAAATGCTGTGAAAAGCCACAGTAGCTTCATCCTGTACTTTTCAGGGTCTCAGAGGCTGAAAAAACCCAAGCACTTTTTCAACATAGAGCTTGTTGGGAATTTTTTGCTTGGGCTGACCTTCTGAACAAGAAACAGTACTCTCTGCAAAAACCTACACTGGAAAGCACTGCTTTTGTTTAAAAAAAAACAAAAGGGGGAAAAAAAAAAACAACAAACAAAAAATACCAAAAGAAAAACTCCACATTTTTTGTTTGGGAGATTCTAATTAAGTATTTCATTTGAGGTTATTTATTTAGCCAGTTTAAAATTATTTAAAATCACTTGAAAAATTTAAGTACAAGGCACTAGATGAAAATATTAAAGAATGCATATTGTTGTTTAAATGTAACCATACAATAGTGACTGAGATGTGTTGCTGTATCCCTCCTGCTTTCCAGTTGCTGCCCTAGACAGGTGCTGGTCTGCCATAGTCCTGTGTCTTGTCTGTCAGCCCTTTGGGGATGTCTTTGGATCCTTTACAGCACCCCATACTCCTTAGAGGCTGCAGCTGAACCAGCCAATTTCTTCCTTGCCACCTTTTTGAGGCCTCAAACTGAAATTCATTCACCAGTGCATGTTCTGTGGAAGTCAAAGGTGAAGTCGCAGAAATCTGACATCCAGCTGGCTGTTCTGCCTGGTTCCCCGCTTACCTGCTGAGCACTGTTAGGTCTGGTTTGGGAGCCCTGTGTAATCGGTTCTAGCTCTGCCATGAGTATGACCTACAGAATTAGCTTTACGTATCTTTCACAAGCTCTGGGTGGAAAATTCAGAGCAAAAGCAGACAGATACCTGGACAGAGTCCCAGATCTTTGGGAGGGGTGAGGGACAAGATTTCTGAAAGTTTTTTCTACTTGGGAAGAAGAGATAGAGTCTGTATTGTATCCAGTGCACGTCTTTTGTACAAATGTTCTTATATTAAGTATAACCATCCATAGTATAAACTCTAAATAACCCACCACATGGTATGAATCTATAGGTAAGTAAAATTAGAAATGGTTCAGATGAAGTCTGCCAGAACCAAAAATTTCCTTCTTCTTTCTTTTCTTTTTACTTTCTTTTTTTTTTTTTTTTTTTGTTGGCCTATAATGGAAAACAGAAAATTACACCCCTGGACTTTTTATGTCTTCCAACTAACTTTCAATTTGACTATGGGGCATTCAGGTGAGTGAAGATACAGAGGATTCATTGTAAAATGTCCAATAGCCCATTACAATTTCAAACACCCATGAATGAAGATCTACACAGGAAAATTAACCACTTCCTCCAACTATTCAAGAAAATTATAGCATCTTGTCTGTATGAACAGAACCAAAACATGCATATGTGTTTTACAATCCTGTTAACACATTTAATAAAACCCGATTATTTTTAGGCACATTGCCTTAATAGAATCATAGAATACTAATGAGACATTTTGTTTTGCCTAAATTTCCACACGAAGGAACTCAGTGCTCTTTGGTCAGGGACATACCTTAGCAGTGGCAATTTAATACAATTATGTTTTTTAAATGCTTACCTGTCCAAACCATATTACATTAAATTAACAGAGCAGGGAAAATAAAATTAAATCTGGGTGAATTTTCATATTATCGTAGTGGGATGTTAATTTATGACATTAAAAAGCAAATCACCTACAGCAAATACCAGGAAGTTGTCGGTAATTGAGTGAGATTTTTCGCATTTCAAGGACTATATTGTGAGAGACTTTCAGGGTCAGATGTAGCTCTAATCTGGGTGGGGGCCTGCAATGTAGCTACACAAATGCTCCCATGTCGTGCTGCTCCTCTGGCTGGTGATAATGTCAGCAGGACAGCCATATTATCTTCACCTTTCCTTGTCAGCACATCCCCGACTCCTGCCATCAGTTTGACATGGGTTTTTTTTTCTTTTTTCTTTTTTTTCCCTTTCTCTTTTTTTTCTTCTATTCACATTCTTCACTTTGTCTATAGAAATTGCACGTTTGATTGTCACACATTTGATTGAAACACAATGTGAAAACGGGTAACGCTAGATTTGGGGAAGGGTTTGCRTGCACTTCCATGGATCTAAGCCCAATCCTGCAAACTGCAGGCTCTTACCCAAGATGCAAAGCCATTCTGAACTTAATCGCAGTCCATGGCAATGTTTGCAAAATAAGACCATGCACTGCACAGGCCCCTTTTTCTAGAGAAATTAGTTTTGTATTTATAGCCTTTGTAATAGTTTTCATTTTTACCTTTGGAAGAAAAACAAAAACAAAACCTGAAGTTCAGTATTTTAAGCAAATCTCTAAGGAAACTCCCAACTAAATTATGCAAACCATCAAGTTTATAGCTATGGCTGTTAAACTCAGTTGCTGTCTAATTGTATTAGTGCTTTAGCTTGAGCTGTAGGAAAGGGACTGAGCCATAATATAATTGGATTAAAAATATAGTGTGCCCCACATAGAGACCCTGGTCCTCTCCAAGACTAGATGATAGAGGGATTTGGATGGAAGTGAACAAGCTGTCATCACTTCTTCCTGTACTGAAAAACTAACTGCACATATAAATTTTTTCTCCCAGACTGAACCTATTTTTGCCTTGCCTCTTCATCGTGGATTCTTCCAGCCTTCTGTAAAAGGTACAGCCTTCCTTCTTCTCTGATCAGGCAATGGTGAGACCCTGGCGTTCAGGGACTGTCTTTTCTGGAGCTTCACCAGCATGGGCGGGTCGACCTCCATACCCTATATGTAGTTACCAGCACGGCCCCAGCTGTAGGGTCTGTGACCTCCTGAGAGTGGCATCAGCCACAACTCCAAGAAAAACTGGGGTTCATTTGAAAAGCACCCTAGACTAAAGATAAGTCAGGGCATCATCTGAAAGTTGGAACAGCTATCATATTTTCCAGTTTCTGTTAATCTGGCCCCTGGCAAAAGGTCTAACTGGATTAATAGTGTCCATTTAGCAGGCACCAACTGGCTTTAGTCTACACTGCATGGAACAAGCCTTCTCCCAAGCAAACTGCATCCATGCCACCTTGGCTCAAGATTTCCTGCAGGCCTCATGTGGTACACCTTGCCCTCAGGTGCCAGCATTATTCTGTGTAACCTTTTCAGCTGAACATTTCTGAAAAAGTGCAGGCCAAGGCTGCAAGGCCACCAGTGATGTTTTTACAGCAAGATTGTGAGGCCCACGTTTCATGCCCTGGACTGTGACATAAAAGCATATGAGGGAGTTTGACAATGAAAAGTCTGCTGAAATAGCATTAGGGAGTGGTGTAAGATGGAGAGAAGCAAAGCTGGCACAGGCTTGTCTAAAATCATGCTTGGGCRCTATCTTGGAGAGAGCTGTTTAGAGAGGTCCAAAATAAAGCCATGGAGGAAATAAAACAGTAAGTAGTGTGGATAATAGAGGATCCAGTATCGGAACTCATTCCTGGTCCTCCTTAGCACCACAGAAATACTCAGAAGTGACATTGCATAGCTGTGTCTGCTGCCTGCAATTAATATCTACAGGCAAGGACAGTCTGCCTGTAAGTCACACTGGAACAAATGTTCCACATCACTGCTGGATTTAAGCTGTGCTGCTTGTACACAGGTAAGAAAAGAGTTTATACTACCCACTGAGTGCCCTGTGCTGTCCTCCCAGCTCAGGGATGTTCTCCAGCAGCAGGAGCAGGGGTGGAGGGACACACAGCAACTTAGCATTTACCTCAGCTGAAACTGTGATTGCAAACAGGGGCAGGTAGTTATCCACCAGGGTCCCACTGGTCCACATTCCCCAGGGGCAGAAGTTCAGGCTTGTGCCCACCTTCTTGTTGCTAAGGCTACTGCTTCCCCAGCATGTGCCTGTGGTGAGTCCAGACCCCCCCTTYCTGGCATGAGGGCATCAAGTGTGCCACAACTCACCTGACTAGCTGTTGGTGGGTTGATGATGAGGATGGCACTAAGGTTACAGGGATGGGCATGACAGAATTCGGGAACTTGATGTGTACATCCTGAGCTATATATATAATCCTTGAACCCATTTCTGTGGGTTGAAGCAATCCGAGCATTTGTGCACTCAGATGCTCAATGGCATCACTTTTCTACTGTCTTCCTTTTCTCTCACATATGGCTTTCTGAAAGGACTGAATAATATTAATTATAATTACATTAATTATTAATATTATATTATTAAATTTAAAATATTATATTTTTATTAAATAACTTTAGTTTATGTTAGTGTATGTTTCAGGATTGCCATCATATGTCCAGTTTCTGGGTATTTTTAAGCTGGAGTGGACAGGCTTTGAAAAATATATATGGGAGAYCATCAGCGTTAGCAGAAGAGATGTCTTCTTGTGAAAAATGGTCACAGTGCTATCAAAACCACCCTAAAACCCCTTTCAAAAGATCCATGATTTTACCTCAATGGCTTAAAGAAACCTTTCCTGTTTAAATGTTCTCTAATTCTGTAAATGAGCGATGTTATTCATCTTAGGTCTGTCAGATAAAGAAAAAAATGTACATATGAGTTTAATCTCTCAGTTGGTTTATAACCTTAGAACTCAGGCAGGAGAGTCACAAATCCATGTAGACATCTGAATGCTGACTTTTGCATTTGGATTTCTGATTTAGTTGAAAAATATATAAAACCTTGTGTAGCCAAACAGCTCCCTATTGGCTACACATCTGTACAGGCTCAAGAGCATAGTATATTTCTGCAAAGATCTGGAATAAATTGTGCTCAAAGAATTGGCCCCTTGTATGCTTGTTTCAAACAAGAGACTCGGATGAACTCGTGTTGTGGGAGCATCAATGGCAAAACAATACCTCTTTGGCCAAATCCAGTGGGAGCTACCATCATAAATGTGGAAGATGGGTAGATGCAGAAATAAATAAATTTGGAGAGATGGAAATGTACTTACAGATCAATATTAGTTGACTGCAAGCTGCATTCAGCTTCTCAGGCATTAGTTTTGCGTTTTAAAAACTCCACAATGACTCTGAAGAAAAGTACTTTCTGTGGTTGGGATTCATCTACCTGAACTCAGCCATCTAGAAAAGAGGTCCCTACTCTGAGCCATCCATCTAGAAACTTCCTTTATATGGAGTTCTGTGACAGTCTGACAACGGAATATGCCTCCATGTGAGGTTGCTTCTTTTTCCATTGACAAAAGGGAAAACACACATGGCTCCATTTACAGTGGTACACTTAAGTTTTATCCAGCTAAAATGGGGAATCTACTGATAAATGTGTACTCAGTAAGCCCCTTACCCAGCCCATATGCATAAATGGCAATACTGACAGCAGATTTATTAGTGGTTTTGTTTACGTAACTTCATCCACACCCCACTCTGAAGTCCTGATTCATACCCTTTTGTTATACAATGCCTTATCCATTTTATTCACCTGACCCGACCTTGTTTCTTTAATAGTAGGATATTTGTATGCCATTCTTGTTCTGTGAACATAAACAGCTCTCTGTTTGCAATCACTAACTCTTAACCAACAGCCAGCCTCTTGTTCAGCTGCTCAGCTGAGCATTCACCCATATAAACTGCTCACATGTTGCTGTGCAGATCTCAAGCATGAAAGTTTGGTTTTCTTTCATGACTAGGATTTTGCGAGAGCGGGTGAAAACTGTGCACAGATTTATGATTCCTGCTGTTCACCCAGCCAAATTTTTGGCTCTGCTTCAACCTCTTTCTCTTCCTGTTTTCCCAAGAACGTTTCCCCTTTGAAAGCCAGCTTCATTAATGCAAAATTCAAAATTATTCAGAGACTCCCTCCCACCTTCCTAGCCAGCTCACATCATCAATAGGAGCCTTGCAGGTCTTTCCCTACCAAGCCAGGCTCCTTTCCAGGTCCCTCTGGTCAGAGTCAGTTCTTCCTCCTGCCACCTGATATCCTGTGTTCAGACTAGCTCAAGTCTCTCAGCTCTTTTAAGCACAGCTTCCTCCCTCTGGACTCCTTGCTGAATTTAGGTGACCCATAATGTTTCCCAGAAGGTCCAATTATGAGTCACTTGCTCTTAACATGTGAAACGTCCTTCAGCACATCTGCAAAGTGAACTGTAGCTAGCACAGGTGAGACCTGTAGCAACTCCCTTCCATGCCAAATAATGTGTATTTAGACTTTCACAAAAATGTAAACCATTCTCATGGCCCTGCTTCTAAAGACACAGGACTATATTTATTTGTGTAGTTTTTGATAAATAAATAACTAGTCCCACTTATTACTGGCTGGTGTTAATATGTCTGCTCTTAGGTTAGTTGTGGTGACAATCTGATGAACACTGTAAATTGGCAAAAGTATTGCTAGGGAAAGTAATCTCTGATATTCTATCACTTGTTCATGCCTCACAGCATTCATCTCTATGCTAGCACAGCAGCCTCCATATCTGCAAAATTAGCTTTTCTGGGGATGGAATCCATCTGAAGTGTTTTTGCTGGGTAGCTTTAAACCCAGATCAGCTTCTCCCTCCAGTTATCTGCACAACTACTACAGAGGAGGTGATGCAGAAGCAGGAATGTGAGGCCAGACTGGGAGAAGGTAAGGCTGTGTCTTTCAGCACCAATGCCCCTTTACACTGACTTTCAGTGTCTATTGAATTGCAGCTTCTATTAGTTTACCTGACATTGCCCCTAAGGAAAATGTAAATTACATCTCTTTCAGAGACACAGAAAATTTTAAAAAATAATGACCTTCTATGGTGGAAACCTTTCTAAGAAGAAAACAGTCACTTCAGGTAATTGTATTTTCTTCAATTGCCATCAGATTTTACCCCCAGATTTTATGTGGAGCTCTTAATGGTTTCAGAATTTTAAAAAAAGAAGTTTCTGTGACTTATGAACCATCAGTTAGTAGTTAAAAAAAGTGTATACAGCATCTGAAAGAGTTAATGCAGAATGATAAAGCTGTACTTCACTCATCCAGGAAAAATAACAACCCTTTCTTTACTCCAACATCAACATGTTTACCACTGGGCTGGAGGGAAGACAACACCCTAGGTATACTCTAAAGAATAAAGTTATTTTCACTTGCAGGAATTTTCATTACTTTTACCCTCAAAAATACAGTACAGATGTGGATATTAGGAGAAAGCATTTGAAAAGCCATAAAACTGCTACTCATTTTATCATCTACTTATAGTCTCTATATGATTACCCTAATAGCTACGGCAGTGCATTAGTCAGCTGTGCTCAGCACTGACACATCGCAGATGAACCGCTCTGTGCGCTGCTCCTGTGGTGCTCTAAAGCTGATAAAACTCAGCAGCTGTTATTTTCACTGGCTTATGCAGCACATAGTGGGTGTTCTGGTCACTTTATAAATATCACCTTTACACTTCCAAACGCTTATAAGCACATTTATTTCTAACAGAGTATCTCCACTTAGGTGCAATGTGTATTTAGTTGGTGTTACATAAAAAGGTCAGTTCTGAGGGCAAAATGTCTCCCCAGAATGACACATATGAAAGTGAAAATATTTTTGTGTTTGTATCCTAGAAACATACACCTAAGTCTGGTCAAGTGTTCACCACAGGAAGAGCCACACTGGTGGAAGAGGCTGCAGCATCCAGCAGCTGTGCCCGGCCCTTGGCTGCAGAGCCCAGATCCCAGAGCTGAGCCAGCAGAACCAGCCATGTGGGCTGTGTGCACCACGGTGGGGCTAAGCCACCAGTGCTAATCCAGTTGTTCATGGTTTTGTGAGTGAACTGGGCTGACTCCATGGTTTCAGGAGAAGGGACAATCCCAGCTGGCTCTCTGTGGGGACACTAACCTGTTGTAGGAAAATGGGAAGAAACTGGAAAGGAGCATTAGGGAAAAGAGGTCTGCAAAATGCTGTCTGCTAAGGAGAAGGATTGACTATTCACTTGTCCCTTTCAGTACAAGACCAATGTGCTATAAGGGAACTAGGCTGAAAACAAACATGAGGAAGTGATTCCTCAAGCAGCCAGTGGGCATATCTTTGTTGCCAAAAGATATTGTGTCTGCAGAGGTTTACAGGGACAGTGGACAAACACATGGAAAAGGATCTACTATGGGTTACTAAACAAAAGAAACTGTCACAGGCACAAAAAAGTGCCTCTAGTTAAGAAAGGTCAAAGACTGTAGAAACATTTACAGTTTACATGCCTCTTCTCATTAATGAACAAGCATCTCATTGAGGCCACTGTTTTCCTTTTCCGTGAGGGAGACCATGAGTGTGGTCCCCCATTGCCACAATCCAGGGAGATGAGTTGCCTCTTTTGGGGACAGCTACAAGATGAGTACAACCAAAATGCTAGGGATGAGCCTCATTCAGGGAAAACACTGGGAGTATGCCCTGCGACTTTCGGAGTTGGAATGTGGGCTTGAGTTACTCTGATCTAAACCATTACAGCTGTCAACATTCAGCCAAAGCGATGGACAATTAAATGACAGAAATCATGTCTGTGCTCAAAACCATGTTCCTGAAAGCCTCCGCTTCTTTTCACATAAGCATTTCATATGGGTCTCTGAAATTCTCTTGAGCTGAAATTGTTCAGCACCTGGCTTATGCCTAAGCTCCATTAATACCCACTGTCCAGGTATTTCTCTGGATGAATACCTATCAGGCTTATCTCCATGGGCAGTTGCACAGCAGCAAAGCATCACCCAGCACCTCCACACCAGGCAGCAGTAGTTTCTACCCTCCTTTGTATAATGATAGGGAAGGGAAGGGAAGGGAAGGGAAGGGAAGGGAAGGGAAGAAAAAAGGAAAAGAGAAAAGAAAAGAAAAGAAAATAAAAGAAAAGAAAAGAAAAGAAAGAAAAAAGAAAAGAGAAAAGAAAAGGAAAAGGAAAAGAAAAGAAAAGAGAAAAGAAAAGGAAAAGAAAGAAAAGAAAAAAGAAAAAGAAAAGAAAAGAGAAAAGAAAGAAAAGAGAAAGAAAAAAGAAAAGAGAAAAAAAGAAAAGAGAAAAGAAAAAAGGATTAGGACAACCTAATCAAGTTCAAATTAGAACAGCACATTCTGGGAAGACATGTAGCATGTAGGAAACGTAGTCTCACCCAAGCATAGGTGCTCCCTAAGGTCCTGCTCCACTGGGGCCACACCACCAGCACTGTAATGTGCAAACAGCAGCAGCAGCAACCAACAGCAGTGCAGAACCCAACCATTCCTGCTAAATACTACTACCACCAGCTGGGGACAAAGGCTTACAGACTCACAGCCATTTGAGCTTTTTAAAAATTAGTATCAGGTTGGACTGGGCTCTGAAGCCAACTGCTACAAAATCTCTGCCTCCCCTTCTCCCTCGCAGTCCAGACACTCAAGGCTAGAGAGAGCATCCCAAATCCAAGCCACCAAACGCTCCAACATTATGTCTGCAAGGCTTCATCATCCCTTCAGTCTGTGCCAACTCAAACAAGAAACAGTGAGCACAGTGCAGGTGGGGGAAATGGGCTTCTCCCCATGCGCCAGTGGAAAGGGAGTGGCACGTGGCACCAGCCCGGCAGCCCCTCCTTATCCAAGAGGCACAGAGCAGGGACGGCAGACTGCTGCAGGTGCAGGAAAGACATGGAGTTTGAGTCTCCCCACAGATTTCCTATGTTCCTTCCAAAGTCACAATATTTTAATTGATATTTCTTATGAGAATTCAACAGGTGCAACATAAATCCCATGGATTGTGCTGAATCCCACAAAATCTTGACTTTCATTTTGGAAGGGCAGGGGGGAGAAGAGGACTTTTCTTGCTCTTTGGTTTTCAGCCTTGAGCTACATGAGACAGAAAAAATGCTGTATTTGCTCTAAGTGCTGCCAGATTAAAATAAGCAGCTATTCATCTTATTTTTCAAAAAGGATGGTTAAGTCATTGAGAAAAACTCATTGACTATAGGACTACATTCAGTTATAGCTCAAGTACAGTGGGAACAAACCTGTTTTTTCCCTATATGTCCTGGAGTGGGGGGCAAAAGCTCCTACATCCTTTTCTGCTCCTTCTGACATGCTCGGCAATGCAGATGAGACAGCAGCAGTGCCAGGAAGAGATCCTCTGGGCTTATGGATACACACTAGAACCTGCTAAAAACAGTTAGCAGACCCATTCTGCCAAGGTTTCAGTTATGAGGTGAGAGGTGCTAGTGGTAAAAAAGGTAGATGTCACAGCATTTGATTTCTTTGGCATTAAGTCATGATATATCTCCTCTTGGTTTACTTGACTGATGGCTCAGTTTCTATAAGGACATAAATAGGGAAACAATGAGCAGAAATTAAGACAGACTTCCACTTCTCATTTTTGCAGTTGACTTTGTATAGTATTTCTCTAAAAGAATTCCTGATAAGGGTTTGTTAGGTGGTTCGAATATTTTTATGTTTCTGTATTAAAAAAAGTTTTATAAAATGTTAATCCAGCCCAAAACGTCAGACCACCTAGGAAGACCATATTTCTAGCACTTAGAAAGTGATCAAGCTGATAAACTGCAAATCTGTGGGTTCTTCTCCACACTCCTGTACCCATTCTCCACTATTTAGCACATTTGCAGTTTGGCTTGAGAGCCTGACATGGGTCCTGCACTGAAGCCAGGCCAGTCTGAGATTCTTCAATAGCAAGGAACAGATACCTATTTGCTGACAGATATCTATCAACTGATAGATGAGGTTTACACCTTTAGGAAAAAACCTTTTTCTTTTAAAATCAATACTGATGCTCAGCACCACAACAACAGCAACAGTAAAACTGCTGGTCGTAGCAATAGAATGCTAACATTGATAATAATGATGACAAATTTACCGAGAATTTACTGAAGATCTTTAAATCCTATACTAATTTCATTTAGCAAAATGAGACGTGATTTTAAAGCAGAAATAAAAAACTAGGTAGAAAGGACAATCTCTCATTTCTTTTCATTATATGTAGCAGAGCGTAAGAAATGGTGCTTTTTTTCCCCCCCAAAAAACCCCAGAGATTTTTCACCAGAATGAAAAGTTGCAAAATCAAAAGTTTTTGTAAATTAAAATCTAAAACAATACAAAACACAAAATATGGATCAACACAAGCAAAACACTTATCTTACTCCTCCTCGGTGCATTTTGTCTATACCTTGGCTTAAAAGCAAGCTAAAAAAAATTGCATTAAATAAAATAAGACTTTGCAATATATGCTTAGATCTTATATGCATTATTTTGACTTTCTAAGCATTTTGCTGTTTTTTAAACAAAAAATTGTGAAAATGGCTGTTCTCCAACAGACACAGCGTGTTCACGAATCCAGAATTTTTGACAAAAAGACAACTGCTTAATTCTAAGTCATCTTTGCCCTCCTCTTAAAGCCTGATGAACTCTAATACCTGACATTTTTACTGTACAGGTCCTAAAACACTTCACCATGGGACTCAACATCATTCTCATCATTTGCCATAGTGAAAGACTGAAGGACTTGCCCCAGGACAAACAGCAGATCATGCAGCTGAAATGAAAACTTTCCCCTTCTAGGTGCAGCTCAGTGCTCTTTGGTCTTAGCTGTGTAACCAAAAAATAGGTCTCTGAACTGATCATTTATCATCTGGCCCTGATTTTGGAAGAGACAGTGACAGTAAAGACCTTCCCTAAAGAGTGAGAGAAAGACTAGCACTTCTCCAGTGAGAATTCTTGTGGGAAGTTCTGCTGAGTGACTGAAGCAATGTAGGGGAGGGTCTAAAGAGATTGGGACCTGGCACGTCCATCTTCATTTCCCCTTAACAAAGCAGATTTATCTACATTTATGAAGAACACAAAGCTGAGAGAATGTTACCTAAAGTTTAACTAGGGAGCATATGGAAAGTTTAAATAAAAGTCTCAAGGAAAAATAATGAGCAGACTTACAGTAGAAACAGTTGCTATATGGATAAGGCAAAATATTTGACAAGGAAAACATCTCTGAGAAGAAAGCACAAGGGTAGAGCTATTATAGCCTCTGAGGCCTTTTCCCTCAGACTTCTTATTTTATAACATATTTCTAAAACACAACACCCACAACTGTTTTTCTTCATCTATCAAAGCATAAAATTGCCAGTCCTTTGACCTAACTTAAATGAAGGAAGTAGCAATGTTAGGTTTAATTAAAAACAGCAAATATTTGTACAGCTGTCCCTGGTTTCACAGCACAGAAATAGGTTTAGCATCAAATCTTACAGTTTTAAGTCCTCTGGGAACTATATACAAAAACATATAGGATCCTTCTGGCTGACTTGCTAAAGCCAAAAATACAGTTTTTTCGAGTTATTTCAGGTGGGGCTCATTCAGCCTTCCCGTTTCCAACCCACTGTTTTCCTACTTGAGACTTTTTTTTCCTTTTTTCCATGCTCCAAATGTGGTACTCTCAGCTTGACAGGTTTGGATGCATTTGATGCATTTTGAAGTTGTGAATAATAATAATAGAACTGAGGGTAATCCGAGAAGTTTTGGCTTATCAGCAGCCTTAGCTTTTTGGTGGAAACCCTGATGGCCAGACCTATCTGGGCATTTCCAGGGGTCTCTGCCTCTCCATGTGGGTGTCACTGGGAGGCATCTGGCGTGGCATGCAGGAGTATCAACCAGATCCATCCCTGAAACTGGGAGGGGTCTGGAACGAAGGGTTTCACTCCTGGCCCCTGCTCTTATTTTAAATTACACATCGAAACACTCTTAAATCCTTCAGCACCGAGCTTGATCATGCAGCCTCCTGAGGGCTGACTCCACATGCACCCCACCCCCCTGATTGGGCCAGCCAGGGCAAGCCTACTCCCAGCAGGGACCACGGGAGGATTTACACTGCCTTGTGCAAAGGCTTGGCAGCCCCAAGCTCTGAACTCACCTGCCTGTTCCTCCCAGGGATCCACCAGGATCCACTCCTGCCAGAGAGTGCTGGAGAGGCAGGTGGGGCACGTGGCCACCCACTGCAGGGTCAGAGAGGGAAGAAGGAGAGAAGGGGCCAAACTGGGTTTAAAAAGCCTCACCCAGGTCTGGAGCAGGAAGAGAGGTGGGAATGCTGACAGCCGGTTCRGGTGCTCTGCTTGTGTCCATCAGGCACCAGGCAGGGACTCTCCGCATCCTCTGGGCTGCCTGCAGCCCCACAGCTTCCCTGCAGCCCCACACAGCCTTCCCACACTCAAACCTCCAGCACCAGCAGGTCTGGCCCAGCTTGGCACAGACCAGGAGAGGAGGTGTAGGTGTCTGAGCATAGTGAGGTTCAGGGGCTAGAGGGAGAGAGAAAAGCTCTGGGGAAAAGCCCTAAGGAAGGAGAAGAGAGTGGAGACCTACCTCTCAGCCCACCAGGCCAGGTGGGCTGGCCCAACCAAGGCTGGCTAGATGTGAGACACTTGAAGAGATGGCTCTGCACAGCATGATATCCCAACAAGTAGAAGCAATTTCCTGTCTTCTACATGTGGAACATCTCCTGCTCCCTCTCCTACAGCAGCATCCTCTTCCTCCCCACCCAAGCATAAATAAGAGAGAAACAGAAGTATACTAATCTTGCATTTCTGACAGAATGGCAGTGGACTGCACCCATAATTGCACACATTGGGTCTTGCCATGTGAACTGGAAGAGTTTCAATTACATTAATTTTCAGTTAAGTAATTTAAGTCTAAAGCATGAAAACAGAAAGCCACTGACAGTTCAGAGTAGTTGCATCACAGGGGTTCAGGGGATAAAAAAGCTTTTTTGGCAGAATGAAGGCTTACTGACATGCTCAGTAGCCTGGAAAGATTATTTAGAGCTTTTTCAGAAGCCAGTTTCATATGTCTAAATTTCTAGAAACGCACATAAAGTCTTAAACTGTGAAGCTATTCTCCAGTTCTCAAGGAGCCAAAAAGCAACACAAGATGCAGAGTTGTAACCTGCAAGTGGAATACGAGTGACCCACAGAGCTCACAGTTGTTCAAAACTGACACACTATATATCCAGCATTTGAGGTCAAATGAACATATACCTGGAAAAATCCTCAATTTTCCAATAAATGCAATTGTTATGCATATTACCCCAGGAACAAGTCTAAGAAAAAGCCTAGTTATGGGCTTGCAATTCATGGATTTACTGTTTGAGTCCAATATCTTTCCAGTGTCTTGTGCCCAGTCAGTTTACTTTGGCGTTGTCGAAAAGGTCTTTACCTTACGATGGGTCTTGGGTACATCATGTAGAAGAAGATGGCAGTTCTTATTCAGTTTTTAGTACCAAAGGTGCATGCACAGAAACTCCATTAGTAGTAGACACCAATGACTGGGCCAAGTGAGCTAAAACTAGAATCTGCTCTTTTCTTTCTATGCCAACCTTCCCAGCAGAGACCAGTAAAATGTGGGAAACAGGTATACTGGAGCAGCAAAGATGTAACCACTTTAAAAGTCTCATCTGGTGGATAAATACTTGTGAATGAAGTTTTGCTGTGTCTTCTTGTTTCTCAGTATCTTGGTGATGAATTTGACATATTGCAGGACACTATTTTCATGTGTACTGTGTCCAGTTTTGTGATTGTTCATAACTTGTTAAAAATGAAATCCAACCTATCACAAATCAAGATAAAACTCACTCATAAGCCCAGTCACCACAAATCAGGAGCAACCTTTAAACATTTGGATCCCAATATTCTCAGTCTCCAGGAAGATGCACCTGAGAGTCCACTAGAAATAAATATATGCTGAGTTGGAAGGGATTATATTGGAAATTAAAAAGAGCATGTTAAAAATTCAAATGAAATAGTTAGACATTATTCTTTAAAATGAGAGAATAGTGACAGATTGGAGTTCTGAAATACCAGTTTTCCAGTAAAATTTCTTTATTGCTCATAATTTAAAATAAACAAGGCTAATGACATTTGCTTTTTGCTAGCTCAATGAAATATAGCCATCTCAACAAAGGTTTTATTTCCTTCCTCTTCTTTCCCAGAACTACTTTAATATCCATTTATTTGAAAGCATGTGTTTAGATACCACTGGGAATACAGTTTACTTTGGGTTCTGATTTTCCTATCCTACTTGGAGCTAAGTTAGGACCTTTTTTCACTGAAAACCCATTATCATGACCTCTTGAGATCTGGGACTTTCTGTCCCAATCCTTCTACAATGAGGGTACATAAATTGTACACTAGGTTTCCTCAGACCCTGTGTCACAGGTAACTAATGCCTTTAGTTGCAAGTAGTTTCACTGCTGCAGATTTTACTTTGAAGTAAATTGGATTCCAAGGGATCCATTTATATTATAACCTGTTCATAAATTCCAATGAACAAGCCCTTAAAATAAGCTCTAAGCTGATGAATTGGCCAGAGCACCTTCAAAATGGCAGCCCTTGATAACATGTCCCTCCACTCAGTTTTTGAAGGAAAGCTCTGGGTTCACATCTCAGAGACACTCATTCATGCTACTAGTCAGTGTTTGATACTTCTCATTTATTGCTACAGTTATGTGTCTTTCAGTTCCTTCTTGGCAGCCCTGACTTTCCTGTTATCTCTTTGTTTTGAGGTTGTTCCTTGTTTTCCCTTAATTGGTTTACAGTATCAGTACTGGTTTATCAGCTGAACTGGTTGAAAGAAGCCCACTCTATAAAATAGTCCCAAAACAGACAGACATGGGGTTGAAGAAAATACAGAATCAAAGAATGGGAAAAACACACCGAAATAGCTGATCTTCTGCAGGTACTGGGAACAACACTTTGTGCTTCACTCCAGTGCACATTAGACAGTGCTAGTCCTCAGCAATTAAAAGGCAGGTGTTAATTTCTGATGAAAAGTGATACCCTCACAAGAATTTAGAGCAAACCCTTTGCTGTTGACAGCAAGCGTGTTGTTACTGAATTTGCAGTACAACTGTGGAGACTGCTTAGCCAAAGGGAAGATGGGAGATGGGGAGGGACAAGGGGCCTCCTTCCCCCATCCCAGGACCCAAGTGACCCCTTCACACCCTGCCTACCCAGCTGATTACTGGCATTGCATCCACAAGCAAAACTCCTCGTGCCTTTTGCCTCCACAAAGGCGCCCTGTATTAATGTCCATGCTGTCTCTCTCCTGTAATTACACACTGCCAAGGCGAACAGAACAGCCTCTTTTTTTTAATAGATTCTGTATTTTGAGCAGCAATATGAGTGCTTTTGAAAAGGAAAAATACAAGGTATAAAAGCTTCCCGAAATAGCAGCGTGTGGCTTGCCCTGGCTGTGCTCAGGTGCAGCTATGCATTACTCCAGCTTTTTGATAACATCCTGTCTCTTGTGCTGAAGTTACCAAGGGGTTGTGAGGGCGGTACTAAATCAGAAATGTAGTGGATTGGACTGGGCCAATCTCAACGGCAGCCAGAGGGGAATGGAATATAAATCACGCTAAGAAGTTAAAATAGCCATCCCAATTGCAAAACAGTCATGGTTATTTTCTTTAAGGGGGAAAAGAAAATAGTGTCCTTAAAAGGTGCCAGATTGGCAGGGAGGGATAATAAAAAAACTTCTGACTGTGCAAGTTTCTCCTGCCCCTGTGCTATGGTGCTGCTGCTCTGCCCAGCACAGAGGAAGGTCAAGGCAGGAGGCTCGGCACTCCTAGATAGAAGGAGCAGCAGCAGAAGACCTGCACATCCACCTGTAGTTCCCTTGCCCTGGATCTCCCATCCGGGTGAAACAGTGCAGTTGCTGTGAAATCAGCCCGGTGGCACTTCATTTGTACTGCGAGTGAGTCGCGTCACCGAGACTCAAGCGATGGCAGGAAGGCAGCCTGGCCAGGCTCCTTGAGGGCTGGCAGGCAGGCAGGGGGGCAGTGCATTGCTCTGCTAAGTCTGCACACAGTGGTGCCAGACACAGGCTTTGTGTTCCTGCTGTAGTGAGACCCATCCCTGGGGAACAAAACAGAAACTGCAAGTTCACTGAAGGCCAAACGACAGCACATCATCAGGCATTGCTGACTTTGGCCGCAAGTGAAACGAAGACCTGGAGATGTCCTGCTCCTGAGAAGATCCGCGAGGGCTGGTGTAGCCAGGCAGCTCTGCCAGCTGCTCAGGATGGCATAAGCCCAGGGCTTTTCACCCAGGGGATTTGCCCATTTTGGGCAAGGAGTATGGAAAGGGTGGCAGTTGCTAGATGACATTTCTAATGGTAGTTAATAAGCTTGTTTTCTGGTTGCTGATTTCCTGCCACAAATCAGATTGGTTCTCAGTACCAAACCAACTCATTCTTCCATATGCAGGAGATCTGATGACTGATTCATAAATAATGGCTTTGGGTTGGCGGAAACGAGATAAATTGCTTTCATTAAAATTCACATAAAACAGCAGCAGAGTCCCTGCTTGCCACCACAGATTGAACAAATGTGCCAACACGCACGTTTTTCATTTTGCAGCCACTGATATTATGAAGTTGTTCCTGGACCTAATAGCTTTGAATGTTCATTTTTTAAAGTAATTAATATGAAGAGTGATCCTGGAAAAAATTGCCTTAGCCTCCATAAAGTTATTTGCAAGCTGTAGGCATCAATACTCATTGGTGTGGCTATTTTTTTTTGTATACTGACAAATACACAATTTGAAGTTTTTCAAGTGAGAAAATGCTTCCAAGATCTTTCTGAAAGCTCAGAGGAAATATGCTTAGGTGATTCCATTTTATTAATATAATAGTGCTGCACTCTGCATGAATCTGCACCTGCTGTGTAAGAAAAAGGCTTTGCAGTTACAAGCTGCAGAATGAACTACATGAGGGGCTTGGGGGATTTCTCTCTTCCACAGGAATAGTAACTTTACAAGAAATTATTAAAAAATCCACCACTCTCAGTGGTATATGTCTTAAGAGATATCTTCCAAACGCAACCTTTTTTTTAGAAAACAGATGGTGAGAGACAAATACAGACTTGAGCTGGAGCTTATCTATCCCATGGATGTTTCCTGAAGACTGAACTGCTCAAACCATGTTCCCTTTAGGGTCGCCAGAGAGAAAGAGGCACTCCAGTTCAGTTTGTCCTACAGCAGCCATCTAAGCTGGGTCAGATAAACCTTTCCTATTGCTCCCCACTGACCACACACAGAGCCTCTGGGAAAAAGTTTCAGCTTAGACTTTCATGTACCCAAGGAATGCCACAGGAATCACTTTCTAAAATGGCTATTTTATTCCTCCAGAAGTTGAGCTATCCTGATAATTTATACTGGAAAAATATAAAATAGGTCAGTGGGGGTGGTAGCGCTGGATTACCGGGAATGGACATTAGGAGCTCTGGCACTCCAGCCCTGACTCCCAGAATTTGGCCTGCCGACCATGGAGTGCATCCAGCACTTGGACCAGGGCACCACCACTGCCACTCTGCCTTCAGTGGAAATTTTGTCTACCAGGATGCATGGAGATTAAGGAAAAATTTTGAGGGTTGGCAGCAGGCCTGGGTCGAAAATTTGAGTGTGCTGAAGAAAAAGGCAGCTGTCTGTAACAGCCAGCTGTAGGAATCTATTTGATGGGTCAGGTTGGCATCTCTGAGTAAAACAAAAGATGGAAGAAAGCAGTTTGTATCTTCTCTAAGGAAGCCTTTATAAAAGTGGCTTCTTTGTAAACACAAAGCATCTTGGTGGATAATAGCAATTTTATGTTAAGGTTCAAAAATAAAAGCTGGGCCATCAGAAACATCCTGAAACTTCAGCCTACCACTGAGTGACAACTGCATGAAACAGACCCAGAGCAGTGGAAAATTTTAAGCCATAAATTAGCCTTGAAACCAGTAGGCCATGTTGTTTTTATTCTGGGGGAGGTTCTTTATTAACTCATCTGTTTCAACATATGGATCTTGACAAATGAAAGCTGCAGGGAGGATCTGCTCCTGTCCTGCAATTGAAAACACTTAAAATTAAATTACTGCAAATATTCCTGTTACCCTCTCTTAAATGGCAAAGTACCACGGGAGCTGTTGCTCTCTATCAGTTCAGCTCACAAGGGGCCTATTTCCTGCAGCTAAAATGGAAAGAATTTTTAGTCTGAAACTTTTTCTTTTTCTTTAGTTAGTTACTGCCTGCTTTTACTGAAAGGAGATAAATAAGTCAAGTTTTTGTTCTCTGTCATGTATCCTAACACTCCCATGTGCTGGACACCTGCAAAAGCTAGCAAAGCCAGCTTGTTTACTTAGTGCAATTTATTTGACCTTTTAATATATTTGAGTAAGGATTTTATATCTAAGGCAACTTTACAGAACAGATTTGAAAGGTGACCTTCAAAGGAAACATCAAAATCTTTCTGAAAAAGGAAACTTTGGAAATATATGTGAAAAAGGCTGCTTTTCAGCTAAGCTCCTCACTCAGGGCTCCCTGGCTTTTCAGCACAGGGACGTACCAGAGCAGTGAGTTCACCTTGCCTACAGCAGACCTACTAGTGCTATCATCCAGTACCAAAGGGCCCAAGAATGGCTTTGGATGGCCACTTCCAGAGCTTCCATAACAAATGCCTTCTATCTGCTGGCTGGGGCAGTCACTCAGCACTGGATTTGATGTTAACCTACATTTTAGTCCTTCAACTGCAAATCCTTTTTGCCTTTATGAAGCTGGGATTGTCTAGGTCAAATGGAGTTCTTAAAACTGGTTTATTTGTTGCTTTTAATAACAAAGGTGAAACCCACAATAAGTCTGATCCTTCATGCTTTTAAGAGTAATGTTAAAACTAAATTTCCTCTCAGCTAAGAGCACAGGCTGCTACTAACTAAAAGAATAAATGCATCTAGTGAAGGAGGAAGGAGATGCCAAAATTTGGTGTGTACCACATGCTACAGGAGAAGGTTTCCCCATCTCCTACAGCTTATTCTGGAGTGTTCATTGTGCATGAGACCTCACAAAGGCGTAGGCTGTGACTGAGACCACACTTGCACATAAATTTTTGTATGACAGAGGCTGATTCTGCTGCCAGAAGATGTCTTGTCTTCTTCAACTCCAAATGCCCATTCCCAGTACTGAGATGTTGTGCTGACACCGCCCTTTCTAGAGCAAACCAGGCTGGGGAACCACTGGAAGTTAAAGCTCTGCTTCTACCATCTGGTCCTACCCCTCTCTTAGGGAGGGATAGGAGCAGATGGAGCCAAAGGAGAATGTTTTCTTTGAGTCATTGTGTAAATGTGCACTCCCTTACAGTACTCACAAACCTATGGTGGCCCAGCTCAGTGGCTGGCAGAAGGCTGCCCCTGCCCCAGGTAAGGTCCTAAAGCCAGCACCACTACATTTCCTTAGGGAAAACCTGGGTCCACTTGGTTTTTAGTTCTGAGCACAGCAGACAAGGGGTTCCATGAACAGCAACGTACAGTGTTAGTTTGACTATATGAAGGAATATGTTTGTCCCCTGCAGAGCATTTTCCTACCATAGGCAGGTATTAGAGCAGCATTTCCTGTGCTGCAGGCCATGCCACCTCTGAGGGACTGGAAAACCTTCAGAATTTTTTATGGTGTGCAGCTGGCAGAGCTGTCGAGTTCACCTGCCTCGCTGGTGATCCCATTCATGTCACAGACGAGAGACACTGCACAGAAGTGATGCTTCAGCAAGGGCTGCTGTCATAAAGTCCCCTCGGGAGCCATTGGGAGCTCTCCAGAGACCTCTGGATATAACATTTCCCTGAGGTTCTACTCCTGCCTGACAGGGTAGAGGGATTTAAATTGTTTGAGTACAGCTGCAAAAGGTTTGTCTGGTAGAAATAAAATTAAAAAAAATTAATCATTGGGGCCTGGGGAAGAAGGTGCCCTTTAATATTAAGCAGGTGGAATTGCTACCTAAGGCTTCTTGCCAGGACCTATTGAAGTGGTATTTAGTGGTTGCACAACATTATCTCAAACCTGAAGATGTTTCACACTAAATCAGAGATGAACGTTCATGATTAGGAAATTTCTGCTTAGAAAATCATGCCTAGAATGCTTGTGGAATGTTATTTCTTCCCTCACTTCATTTTGCTTTTTCTTTTAGGATAGCTTTGAGTTTAGAAACATCTGTAGTCACATGGCTTTACAAAGAGAGGGACAACAATTTGAGAAAGACTTACATGAAACTCATCAGTGTTTGAAGACCATCATTGAGAAGCTCATTTGTTCACTGGCAATTTTTCCCTCAGCTTCTTATATTCCGGTCTGATCTGCTCTGAGACAAATCCTGCAAAATCCCCTGGCAATGTGAAAGAGCAGGCTGCTTGCCTAAGGAACAAGCAAGGCTTATGAGCTATAATGGTCCTATAAAAATAACAGMTATCTTGAAAGGTGAATCCTGGAGATTTTACTGAAGCGAGAGCTCCTGCTGACTTTACATCAGTGAAGATTTCCCAGAGGAAATGGTGTTCCTGCAAAGTAGTGAATAGCCTTCTCATATCAAACTCATACCAAAATCATGTTATTGGGAGCTGGGAATGTCTCCAGAAGTTGCACTGGAGGAGCAAGAATCCATTCTTAAATAATAAGATCTCAAAATGAGTACAGAAATGTGGAGGCTAAGAAGACAACCATGAGATATCTCTCTATTTTCGTCACAGCTCAGGAAAATGTGTTTTCAAGTAATTCTTTATGGAGTGAACACTTGAGAGAGACAGAGAAAATAGAGTGCTTGAGTATGGACTCTTTCATGAGAAAGTATACAGCCTGATTATGCTGCAAATAAAGACAGTCTGCTAGATCTTTACTAAATTTTACCATAATAAGCCAACTAACCAATGGAGAGGTGTAAGTGCAGTATCTTCTGCTGAGAAAAGGAAAAAAAAAAAAAGAAGAAAAATATGTGGGTCCACTGGGATCAATCACTTTAAAGTAATAAAAGGTCTTGGTAGATGATCCAGTGGAGGTGAATGGAAAGCAAAGCAAAAGAGGCATTAACACGGTGAAGCAAAGGTATTTATAAACTGAGGTGAAACATTTGTGAAGATTGCTTTGCAGGGCTTTCTCAGCCCCGTGACTGTGCAGCAGACAGCACAAAACTCCGCTCTTCTATTGCCAAATCAGGATGGTTTATGAAGTCACTTACTTCTGTCAAACAGCTGCAGCTGTAATGCTGAGAAGAGGCATTCCCCCCCTTTTTGCAATAAGATTTAATGTCTGTGTGATTGCTGAGCAGGAATAACGGCTTGTAAAATTTTTTTTTTTCAAAGGGATAAATTAAGCTCCTTTTAACTGTGATTTGGGTAGTAGGTGAGGGAATTTTGTAGACTACGAGATAGAAAAGTATCTCTTTCCATTGGCTGGAGGAGTGAATTTCCACATGTGATTTTTTTTAAAATTTTTAATTTTTTTTTGTTTTTAAAATTTTTTAATATGTGATGAGGAACATCATCAGCTAAATACTTTCTGAGTGTGGTTCCATACTCTGATTGATTTGCCATATTTTATGGTCACACTTTAAATGTTACACTGGTGTCATTCTCACAGCTATAATTAAGGCTACCTCAAAAAACTTATTCATTGGTTCTTAGTGTGAATATAGACAACTGCTCTGGGTTGAAATTTTGCATGGGATGTCTTAGCTTAGGATTTATTTAGAAACGGGCAAAAACCCCATGAAGGTCCGGCCAGCACCAGATACCTGCTTTCTTATTTTCTTCTAAGTGTGACTCCTTCCCTCAAGAGAAGAGGGAAATGGGCTCTGTTGGGAGCACAACACCAACGGTGTTTGCTGAAATGTTGTGATCTCCAGGGCAACGCTGAACATAACAGCAGGCAGCAAATAAACAGAGGGAATGCACACAAAGGTGTTGTACACGTTCCTACACAGGTACTACTGAGCGTGTATCTACTGTTGTTGGCACCACCCTTCCCAGTGAAGGCACAGAAACCTGAAGAAGTCCTACGAAATGAGTCTTTTGGCTATTTTTCTAATGTTATCCTCTCAGAAGAGAGACACGTGGGCAGCAGAGAGGCTGGGGGAGGAAACCTGGGAGAAGGCAGCTGCAGCTGCAGCCCTGAGGTGGCCTCGCTTTGCAGAGCACAAAGTGGTGCCACCACCCACACTCAGTTTGGTGTGACAGCCACCCGCTGCAGCTCAGACCCCTGCTGCCCTGTCTGGAAGGGGCTGTTGTGCTACTTCCCACCATTTAGGCTTTCTACAGTTGTTTCTATTAGTTCGCTCAGTCTGTTCTCACATACGAACACCCTATTACAGGGTCTGTGTTTTGGTTTCTTCAACAATGCATTAGCCTTGAATACAAATGGTTTTATGTCCAGTTTCATTAAAAAATAATTTAAAAGAAAAGCTTTCCCAAAGAACCTGTATACCCCTCATTGTATGCAGCTCAGTGTGCTGAAATCCTGGTCTGAAGATCAATAGCAGGATCCCATTGACATCACCAGGGCCAGAATCTGAGCTATGCTGCTCAGGTCGAAGCTCACCTCATCGGTGTTGCTAACACGGTTGGCATTGGGAAGATTCTGAAAAGACAAAAACAAGCAAACAAACCCCTGGCTGATTCAAACTCTGTTTGCCAGGTCACATGCATGTGTACAGAAAATTAATGACCAATTACAGAGGAGTAAAAGCCTTTGGCAGATAATTTTCTCCTCAAGCTTCTAAGAAACTAGTGAGTCCAACTACAGCTCCACCAAATTGGACAGGTTCTCTTCTGCACGGCTCTAGACCTGCAAACATTCCTAGCAGAAGAAACACAAGGGCCAGAGACTTAGGGGAAATTTAGGCCTTCTGAATATCACTCTTCATGTTTTTTTACAGGAATTAGTGTTTATGCTGAAAATTTCCAGAACTCTTTCTTTCCCAAACATTCCCACTTAAAATGAATATTTTGATTCAAGGTCATTTAAAAAGAAAACATTGTTAAATTCTTTGAAATTCTGGCTAGAAATTTAAGAATCCCTTGGGAAACTTCATCTCGCATCACAGTATACAGCACAGGTTTTCAATTCCTCTCCTTGTCCTCGCGATGACGATGCAATGGAATGGGAGGGCAATGAGTTCTCAGGCCCTGAGTCTGCAAACACTTTGGGTATGGTTTCATGACTCAAAGTGCTCACATTACTGTGGTTTAATAAGTTACCACCCATCAGCTGAGCTGTGGCAACTGCCGGTGCACACACAATTAGCTCACCCTAATTGCAAAATGTGCAACTTACCCCCTTTCAGGAGATCTGTGCAGCTGCACATTTATCTCAAGTTACCCCTTGGCATGTTTGCTGCTCAAGGTCCCGTTTCATCATGCCTTAATTGAGATGAAGTGTGCTAGAAGATACGAGCATCCACCATGCCCCTAGGGTGGGGATTCACAGCTCTCCGGGCCTCGTGGCCTCAGCAGGCTGGCAGCCCCCTGCCAGGGTGAGCAGCCCTCGAGCCAGGGTGCAAGCTGCTCTCTGCAGCGTGTTGTGTTTGCTATGCAGCAGGAGAAAATCAGAGCATCAGGGAGAATAGCCTATATTCTGCCTTTCTGCCTTTGGCACGTTAAACAAGGATGGTGCAAGGGAACCTGCTGCCCAAAAGTAGCTGTCCTCTCTCAATGGTGACTGTCACCAGCTCAAGTGCCACACACACTGCCGCCACACCTAAAAAAGCCCAATTTTTAATGCTAAGATATTCCACTTTGGGTTCGGAAGGAGAACAAACACTGCTTGTACCTCTGTGATTTCATATATCTACCCCAACATCCTGTGCCAGAGCACCTTTGATTCAGAGCTCTCCGTACACATCTTTTCTGTCGTGCTTTCCAAATAACACCACCCAATTTAGCACAACTGCTGTGCGTATGATCCACAAAGTCAGCCTGTTTGCCCGAGTTATGTATTTACATCTCCTGCTACCAGGCGTTTGATGAAAGAGCTTCCTCCTCCTTACCAGTCCTCTTGGGTTTGGATGACTCAAATCCTTACTCACGTGAGCAGTCCTTGCTTGAACACAAACTCTGTTGTTTCAGCTGGGTCTTCCTACAGTAGCTTCTGAAGGATCAGGATGTTTCCCACCAGCATGCAAGGTTTCAAACACAAGATACACTTGCTATAGCAAGGAACTAATGAATAAGAAACTGAACTAGCAAGGAAACCCTGAGCATGAATGTATCAACGATTCTATCTGATAAAAGTATATTCCTATTACACTCTGCACATGAGGCTCAGGCTAACAAATGAGGCGAAGCAGTCCAGGAAAATAGAAAACTTACATAGTAATGCAACAAAAATGTACACATACACCCTTTTCATGCCATGTGTAGAACTACTTGAATTTTGTTTCCAAAATTTAAGATGAAATGTGAAGACTGAAAAAATAAATTACAAAAAAAAAGTTAATGATTTTTCAGTAGATATTATTTCCTAAATACATCTCATGCTAACTGTCCTGCATTTTATTTTAGCTGCTTGGAATAATTTGAGATTTAAATCAGGAAAGAAGTCTGGAACACTTTTTTCCAGAAGGTGTTGGTTTTGCTCTGACCAGTCCTACAATTTAGGTAACCTTTCCATATCCCTGTAACACATTTCATCTGTCATTCACCATTGAGAAGCACACCTGCGCTCGTGAATCCTTGCTCTGAGATTGCTTTAGCCCTCCAAATTCCTGACCAGCTTCAAAGAAGCACGGCTTCTTGTTTGTCAAACATTAAAGTGTATTTCCTTCGCAGCCAACTTCAAATACTTGGTGCCAGGCTAAATGTGCAATATCTGACAGACCACCAAAGCTAGAAATTGAGTATTTTTAGCAATTCTAAGCTGAGTGTCCCACTGCTTAGAAGTGACTGTCACTTTGAACCTCTCCAGACAATTCAGATGTTGCTAAATTTGTTTAGTTATATGCAAGTTTGCACATGCTAAAAAAATGTCAGGCAAAGCATCCAAAACTTCTCTACGAAAACTGATTTTATAATTGTATGGCAGCACAGAAGGTTCTGGTTTCTTTCTTGGCTGTTTGTGGTCATCACAGAAGGTCAGCGTGCAAAGAGCATTGTTACGGCAGTGGCATCAAACACTCAGTGGAAAGAAAGAGTTGTCAGAGTTTGGTTTTTTGCCAGTCCATTGATACACTCCTTTTTGCACAGGCATAGCGTGAAAGGTTTTAATTCCAGGCTCTTTGTCTGAAGGCTCCGGCTCCACCGTGTACACAGGACAGACAGCGTTCTCCGAACGAGCATCCCTGTGGTATTTAGCGCCACACACGGCTCCATGTTTGCTGCCCGTGGCTCTGCATGGCCGCATGACAGCTGAGAGATGCTGCCCTCGGTGGGCCCAGCCACAGGGCACCTCACTGCCAGCACCTCTGGCGATCCTCCCATGGGCAAGACAAGGCCAGGCCTGGGCTCAGCCTCTGGATGGGGAATGGACAACTCAGGAAGGGTCCCACAATCTGCGTCCGTGCCAGCCTGGCCTGAGACAGGATTACTCGGGCTTCTACCAACTGCTGACTTTGCTGCCCAGCTCACAGTACTGTACATGGCGATGTGTAACTTCAGTGTCTGGTGTAACCTTGCTTCCCTCAGAAGAAAACCTGAGGGAGCCCGGCCAGTGCCTCTGGCGCCGGGCCGCAGAGCCGGGCAGCCCCGAGGTGGCAGACCAGGGGTGCATCGGCGCCTGTAAGCCACCCTCATCCCGGCTCTGCTCCGGAGGGGCCCCTAGCGCCGCATCCCAGCCCGCCTTTGGGTCCCCTCGTGTCCCCAGAGCGCTCTCGGCGCGGCGCGGGGGCTGCGCGGGGCCGCCCCTCCCGCGGCCGCCCAGCGGGTGGCGCTGTCGAGTCGCCGACGGGGCGCGGCGGAGGCTGCGCGGGCGCGGGAACGGAGCGGGAGCGGCGCGGGAACCGGAGCGGGAACGGAGCGGGAGCGGCGCGGGAGGCGAAGCGGGAGCCGGGTCTGGCCCGGCGGCCCCGCCGTGGGTGGCGGTAGGCTGCGGGGAGGGTGAGAAATCGGGCGCGGAGAGGGCGCGGGAAAGGAGGAATGAAAAGGTGGGAGGAATTAAAAGCGGAAAAAGTGATGCTGCCGTGGGGGCTGCGGAGGGCTGGGCGAGTGGTGGGAGGCGGGGTTGAGCTGGGGGGGCATGGGATGGGGCGGGGGAGGAGAGGAGGGGAGGGAGAGGCGGCAGGGGAAGGAGGGAAAGAAAGGAAAATAAATAAATAAACAAAAGGAAGAAACTTCTCTCTGCGTTTCCCCCTCAACTTTTTCAGAAGATCAAAATAATTAAGTTAGATATCTCTATTTTTTTATTGCTATTAAATTTCCACCCACTTCCACGCTATCTGCTGGGATTGAAAATGCCGGAACTCAAATGCCACAGGAAGGCTATTTTCAAATAGAGTGTTTGCTGTACTCCCAAAAGCGCTGGAAATCTACAGCTATGACAAGGGATAGGTTTCTCCTTCTTTAATCCCATGGTTACTTTGGTGATACCACAAGTGCGAGTGTGCCTTCACTAGTGGTAACATGTACCAGTATAGCACCTACCTCTCTTGAGGAGGAAAGAATTACAGCAGTGAAGACGAGCCTTGCAACTGGTGCAAAACCAGGCTTATCAGTAGGACTGTGCCACTTGCACTGCCCCATGACATCCAACAGGTAAGTTTTGTATTCACAGTCACACTAATGGCTCAACACTTACCAGCAGCATGAGATTACACAAAATGGAGTATCATTGGGTATTTTAGCATTTTAATGGCAGTTCTGGAAATGCTGAAAGCTTTCTGCATAAAATCAGATAAGGGAAAGATGCTTGGTGCTACAATAATGGTCTTTAACCCAAAGACTTTACTTGCTTTGGGTTTTCTTTTTGGTTTTTTGTTTTTTCGGGTTTTTTGGAAATCATATTTTCCAGCTTTTCTTCTGTTTCTTTGCATTGTCCCTTGGAAGGCTATTAATATTGCAGTGTCTGAGACCTAAGTTTTGTTTGGCCCCTGCGATTGCACACCATTGAGGGTGGTCGCAGTACTGCCAGCAGACACAGCAACACTCACATGCACATGCAAGAAAACTACAATAGCCACTTTCCAAAAGAATCTGCAAATCATTTTTGTTTTACCTTTTCAAACAACTGCTGATGACTCAGGTTTGACACGGCTCCCATAATCTTCACAGATAATTAAGCAATTTATACCTTGTATCTCTCTGTGGGTAGACACTGCTGTCAAAACTCAGGCCCATTCTGGAAATGGCTGAATTGCTTTCTTTGGGAAAAAAGAACTAACAAACAACAACCACCTCTTTCTTGCTGCCACCTTTGATTAAATAACGTTAAATAACAAGACTGTACAGTAGGGAAATTTGCTTGTGTGGGCCATTGCTTTTGAAGCTGATGTGACAGCTTGTTGCACGACTCTGTACCCATTCTTCCATTTCACTGTGAGGAATGCAAGAGATGAGTGGAGCGAGAAGTTTTTCATTTTTGTTACTCTAAATTGACAAAATACAGCTTTGTCAGCTCTGATGTTACACTAACATCAGTGTTTCACACCTCAGCAGTCTGAAAGTGGCCATAATGTCTGTCGGATGGGCTAAGGAGACTCCGAGTGGACTCTATAGAAAGCCAGAGCCTTGCTGGCACCCCTCCCACTGCAGCATCAATGTCAGAGGGAGCAGGGAGAAGTCCTTCCGCCCCCACAGGTTACCACTTGACTGCGTTAACAAGATATTCTGAGTAATACACGTGTTGTCTTCGGTTTCCTGAACTTTTTTTGCATGGACAGGGTTGTCCCAAATACATGTATCATCAAGGAGCCCTGCAAGGGCCCCAGGACATCTGGACTCTGAGAGGGAAATAGGAAACTTCTGTTGGGGGTGAAACAGGCTGCAGTGTCAAACCAGACATTTAAAAGAGATCCAGACTCTGCAACACATGGACATAAATTAAACTGGGGGAAAAAAATAATGTTAGACTCATGGAATCCTCAGTTAGAGGTGAAAAACTCTCTTTGTTCTTCTCTTCCCACAGTGAAATAGGATGATTTCTTTCATAACTGCACTGTCCAAACCACTTTTTAGATTCATGGCTTATTTCCATTATTTTAGCAAAGGTGTGTCTCATTCTGCATGTAATATTTGAAATAGGGGGGACTTGGTAGCACTTTTCAGGCTAGTCCATAGCCCCACAGAATACTACCATGAAAGAACAACTCCTCAGTCCTGTGCAAAGGGAGGAAAAATTGAATGCAGTTAAGAAAATGCACAGATGCAACTGAATTCTTGGGAGGATTTTCCCAACTGCTGGATGTTGCAGATAGTGGAAGAGTCCCTCCAGAAAGAGTCCCTCACTCTTCATCCTGGCACATGCTGAACTCATCTGCACAAAGCAAAAGAAGACAGTAGAATTAGTCAAGGAATCAAACAGTTTTTCGTAGAAAATCTCTTAGACCATTTTTAGGTATTTCTCCCCCATTTTTTTTCTCTTTTTTTTTTTTTTTTTTAAATGAGAAAAGCAGTTATGTTAAAAACATCATGGGGAATAATTCTGAACTGGCAGAGAGATGGGATAGATGATTGAATAGATTCTTTCCATCTCCACATTTTGTGATCTCTGAACTCACCTTTGGGAAACTTTTCTCATTTCAGACTGAGTTTCACTCCCCCAGGGTTGTCTAGAGAAGGTGAGATATTTAACCTGAGCAGCATTAACACTGCCACTGCGTTTTGGCTTTAGAAGCTAGCAAGATGTCTCAGCTCAAAGAAACCATCACAGCTTGACTCTTTTCTTATTTGGTTTCTTCCTGGAGGCCTCTCCACAATACTTCCTGCTGGTGCTTCACACTGCAAGCCAGAGGTACTGTTGGCTGGATGTGCTGCGGAGCACATCCTGAGGTTTGCTGCACCAAGTCCCCTGTGACTTCCTTTTGCTTCCCATCTTGTTCCTCACAGGCAGAAAGCTCACATGAGGGACACCACTGAAATAAGGTGCCCAGTGCAATTTCGTACAAAAAGCCCATCTTTCATCCCCGCCGTGAATGGTCCCCTTGCCAAAGGCTGTCGAGGTACATGTAAGCCCTGAGAAGTCCTCAACTACATGCTGCTTCCAACACCAGGTTGGTGCTTAGTGACCGTGGCTGTGCCCTCAGCCAGTAATCCCATTTAACGGGGCTCATTGTAATGCAGGGTAACTGGGTGACAAGCATCCAAGTAATTCTTTCTGATGGAGGAATCCGAGGCTCACATGGGATCTAATGACTCACAATACAGTGTTTCTCCAGAGAGCAAACTGTAAATTAGGGGGAAGTCTGCAAAGAATGAAAGGTGTGGAGAGGAGGACTGGTGCCACCAAAAGCAGTCCAAAGCATTTGGTCAGGCACCTGGTAATGAAGGGGGAGAATAGTCTGTAGGAGTGACAGTCTGGGCACATGTGGTGATATCACCAGGCTTGCAGAAGGATCAGGGAGATCCCCAGCTGTGGAGCAATTGGTTTTCCTCCAGGTCACTCCCATGAAAGACACTTCTGTCACAGCACCCCAGCATTGCTTCTCCTTGGTTTCTTCTAGATGGTTGATTTTACTCCGAGCAAATACATTTAAAGCCAAAAGTCCGTGACCCACAATAATGTTTAATTTAGTTTACAGCTCAGAGGATGTAAGGAGAAAGTAATATGAATATCAGTTCAGGAAAAAAACAATAACCTGGGAAAGGAGACATAAGAGGACGCTCACCCATTTCAGCTAGAACAGTTTGCCATCACATAGTGCTAAAAGGACAGCATCAGACGGATATGCAGTGGTCTACAGGTTTTCTTCTTACTCTTATTAAACTTTCCAAATTAGAGACAGTGCAAACTTATGTAAATAACAGTATGTAATATATAACTATTTTTGGTGTGAAAATGGGGCCTCCCAGGGCCAAGAAACAATTAAAATTTGAAAAAGAAAAACCTCAGAAAAGTCTCATTGCATTTATATTTCTTTTCAGGCTGGAGCTTTGTGGCTTGGAGAATGGATACACTGACCTTTTGCTTGTGTGCTCTTCGGCTCCTGCCACAGGCATCTGAGTGCAAGGGAGCTCAGTTGTCCTCCCCAAACCCCGACACATGCAGACTCCTGTGATCAGGAGCCTGTGCTGGTCTTGCCACAGATTTCCTGTGCGGTCTTGGATAGGAAGGTGTCTGTGTGTCTCAGTTTTTCCATCTGTAAAATAAGAACGATGTTACACTGCTTCACCGGTGCAGCTAAATTTCTGCTTAAAAAGCACTCTGTGACCTTTGGGTGAATGGTGGTAATGAGCTGTTTGCCTTATTTATAAGTATCATTTGGTGGGATATAAATATTTTTTTGTATTGTTCATACTGTGTTTATTTTGTGCAAGTGAATACAGTCCCAATGAAACCAAGAGACAGAGTATTTTGCTTTCCCACATAACTCAACCAGCGTTCCCAAATTCTGATCTCTAACACCTCTGCTATTGCAGTCCTGGGCCTCTCTTGAGCAGAAACTGCTGATCATGCCAAATTCTCTGGTGTTTTGTAATTTGGGCTAACATGCGCCGAGGTTTGGATGAGACCAATAGACTCATTTTCACTTAGGGCCTACGGCAGTGTTGAGGCTGGAGAGAACAGAAGTGAAAGGTCAGTGTATCCCTTCCCTGAGCCATGCAGCTCCTGTTTGAAAGCAAATTAAAATATCATGTGACAGTTGTGATTTCTAATTTTTTTTTTTATAGCTTTAGTGCCTTTCTTCCAACTGTACACCAAGAGGAAATTTAGATGTTATTACTTTTGTACATTTGCATTGTTCCTTACTTGGAAAGTTTGCTTGGAATAAGAACAATTCTAGACCTATTACTTCTCTCATTTTTCTTATTTTGTGTGTCTCAGTCTATGTGTAGAGTGTTAGTCAATATTTAGTTGGCTTTCTGGAACAAAGTTGGTGAATATGACCATGCACTTTGAGAAAATAAGGTCCGAATAGACACGGACAAGCAATTAAGTTACTGCAGCCTAAGGAGTGTCTCTAGAGAATGATTAAAGTGAGCACTTGTGTGAGCTGGGATCATGTGCATGATCAATTACTATGGCTTGGTAGAAGAAGAATAAATTGTTAAACCACAATAAATTGGTAGTTTAACATGTCTGTGTCCTGAAGGAGATGACAGTATCCCCTTTCCACTTCCAAAGGGTGGTCTCAGCTGCTTTTCTAGGTTCCCTCTGGAGTCAATCAGAGAGGTATGCACAAGCAAAGAGATGATCCCACTTATTTAATGCACCTGTTTTGGAATGGCAGAAATCAAACTCTTTGATGGCTAAAGATGGTGAGATGAATTCTACACAAAATACCTACAATGGTATTATTATCAGAACCCCTTCTTTTCTTGAAGAGGTGTAGCCATTGAATGATAGAATCCTAAAATGGTTTGGGTTGGAAGGGACTTTAAGGATCATCTAGTTCCAAATTCCCTGCCATGGTCAGGGACACTTTCCACTAGAACAAGTTTCTCAAAGATCACTCACTAGACCAGGTTTCTGAGAGCCCCATCCAACCTGGCCTTGAACACTTCCAGGGATGGGGCATCCACAGCTTCTCTGGTCAACCTATTCCACCCTCACAGTAAAGAATTTCTTCTTAATAATAATATGTATATATAAAACCTACAGACAAGCTTAGCAACTCAATATACACATCAAACATCTGAGAAAGCTGGTAATGCAGCCAAGCCCTCATATACCACTGCCACCACCCCATCTGAGAGGAGCACTGCTGTGGACAACCTAATGATCTAAGAAGGACTGGTTTTCTGCCACTATACTACTTGAGACAGCCATGGCTTGTTTCTGAAGGAGCCATCCACGTAGCACATAAGGAATTACTTCAGTACAGAAAACAATCCACAAGGACATTTTATCTTGAGTTATTACATACCATCGCACCCTGGAACCTACACAGAAAACCACTGAGCGATTGCAGCTTAAGCTGATATCTAGCTATAAACTCAGTGCTGCCTTCCAAACCTTTATCCAAGACCCGATACCCAGGTCCCTGAAATCAATGCACTCTAAAGTTGGCAGACGTTAAAGGAGGCGCTGGATCAAATGTATTGCATGGCAATGGTGTAAAAAAGGTATCTCAGTCTGTGGCAAGGTATACAGATCAAATCCCAGAAACAGTGATTAGCAAATAAGGGTGAATCTCCAGAAGTCTGAACCAAGTAGTCACTAAAAGCATTGAATACTGCTAAGAGTTTTGTAATAAACATGAAAATAGACTCTGATGAGATTGCTCACAATTTTCTTCTCTAGTTACGTGAGAAATACTGCAAAAACAAAAAAGAATAAAAAGGTTTGTGTTATTCACTGACACTTCTGCTACAGGTACTCATTACCATGAGGAATGTGAAGCTGCATAAGAAGGAAAACAAGCTGTTGTGCAACTTCTGTGAAATTTTGCATTTGTTTGACTGAGATCAGGAGTGCAAGTTAACCCTGGTGTATCAGAAACCAACCTACTACATTATAGTCTGCCTGCCTGACATTGCTCTGATTCTTGGCAGCAAGGGTCTTCCATTGAAATACAAATATAGAAGTTATTGTTACCCCGGGTGTAACATCTCACCCTACAGTAGCTGAATTGTAATTGAAATGAGATTTTGACCCAGCAGAGTTTATAATGAGCCAGATTTGAGCAGTTACAGCCCCAGGTCCCTTGAGCACCTTAAAGGGAGAGAGCAGAAGAATGTGATGGTGACCAAACAGCTGGGCAGGGAAGCCCTGCTAGTGGAGTCCTCTGCATTTGCTCTTCATCAAACCTCAACAAAAGTTTAGAGAGAACAAGCAAACAATCCGTTCCCTACTCAGCATTGTGTATTTGCATGTGGTAAAGAATTAGGTGGATTCATTTTCTACTGTAATTTAGGAAAAACAGGATACTGGGATATTTGCTATATATATGATAGGTGTAATGGCACAATCGGAAGAGGGGCTCCATGTTTCCCCCCCTTTCTGAAGAGAAATTGCTGTAAAAATATAACCAAAGACATTAAAAAGCATTAGTAGGGGGAAAAAAGGAAATAAAAGAAAGTTTTTTACTGAAGAAAGTAAAGAAAACAAGCAGGCACGGATTTATCAGTGTGAGGGGAGGAAAACGAGAGAACAGGAATGAAGGACAGGGGAGCACACAGAAAGAAGACATAGCACTTGTCTGCTAGGAGAAAGATTCTTTTTCCAGAGATTGAAGAAATCACTCTATCTCCTACAATTTTTTTCTTAAGAAAAATGAAGTGGCAAAACCCACAGAACTTCTCCAGAAGCAGTCTTGATGGAAATTGAAGTGAAATCTCTGCGGGCTGCAACTTAAGGGTCCATAAGAGACATTGAGAAGGAGGAGAAAGAGTCAGCAATCCAGCATGCTGAAAAGAGAGGCAAGCCTGAGGGGTGCCACTGTGACAGCCATGGTCGTGGAGGAAAGCCTGGAACAAGCAGTCCTGAACGGAGCTCAGATCTGGTGACCTCTATGATCAGGCCACGTATCACAAGCCAAAGTGAGTCCACTAAGAAAACCTTGTGACTTGTTTGCAAAAATTTTACCTAAAGGCGTTTTAAAATGGAGAAGACATATCTCTGCTACGTGCTGTTTTCCAGACTTGTCCAGCGAGGAAGTTTCTCTGCCCCAGAGCTCTCTTCAGGGATACTTGGGGTATCAGTATAGAACTGTTTGTCATCTATGGGGCACTTTAATTTTTTGTCCACTTTCACAGATCTGTGTAAAATTCAGGGTGGTGCTCCCACTGAAACTACCCGTTCCTTATTTATTCCCTACAAGAACTGCTACTTGTGTACCAAGTCAATGAGGGAATGTGACAGTTCTCAGCTACTACTAGAAATCAGTCATTAGACATGAATAGTACTTTGGGTTAAATTTACTTGGAACAAATTATTTACAAAAATGTTTATCATCAATACAAAAGGACAGCTGGATAATTCTAATACACATGAACACCTTAATTATTTCAAAGCTTCTAGCATGCATTTAAATTTATCTCCTCTGTTTCATATCCTCATGTTGGTTGACAAACCTATATGTAATATTTTAATCTTCTATCAACATAATCTCTCATATTTTGTTATTTTTATTCTATTCTTCAAAATTACCTTTAATAAACCCCAAATTTTGGTACCACTGAAATTACTGAAAATATGTTTATAAACTCTATCTCATTAAGAGCAAATATAGAATCAAAGTAGAAAATTTTATATTGTAAGCAGTTTTCAACTTGTAAATGAATGAGGAAAGGTTTGAGGAAATTTTTGAAGCGAAATATCTCTGTTCTCTGAAATGTGTCCTTACTTTAAAAAAAGGGCACATCAGATCAGCCTTAAACTTAACAAAAATATTCTCCTTTGCCAAGGGACCACACGTGAATCTTCAGGTGGGAAAAAATTAGGTTTACAAAAGGAGAAGAAAAAAATATTGGATCTTGTAATAAAAATCAACATGGAACTGCTACTGTAGTTCCATTATAAAGACTCATAAAAACATTTCCAGTTGCTCTCCAGTAGGTCTGATTTCCATAAGCAAAACCCCTCTTTATTTCTTCCACAGTTCCTTATAGGTCTTTAAGGAGCTATGAAAAGTCTCTTGCCAACAGGGAATTTCTTGCAGAAATGAAGTATCTTAGGAAACTTTTTTTTATAGATCTGGAAACATATTAATGATTAAAGGCCTGGTCCTTCAGAGCGAAGTGTTTGCAGTTTCCATTGGCTTCGGTGTGAATGACAGATGCTGGGCGTCTTTTCATATCAGATATAATATCTGCACACCTCGAGTGCATGATTGCATCAGGCTTGTCAAAAACCTTAGTGGTTTGCCTTCTGAACCCCACAACACAACACAGGTCCTCATATTCAAACCCAAGAGTTTCAAATTCAGGATTCAGGTCCTTTGGCTCATGGGACAGACTTAAAATTCGTGAGCTTTTTAGTTGTTATGTGATTCATGACTTTAAATCTTTTTTGAAGTAAGTTTATTGCCTTTTAGGTTTTCTTTGCAGAAATCCAGGCTGTAAATGCACTTTTCTTTAGAACAGAATGAGGGTTTTCTTTCTGTCACCTGTCTTCTGCATCTGGGTCTAAAGAAAGATGACAAACATTTAAGTGTTAGACTACAGGCCTCGATGTGGCTAAGTCATTGTGCCTCTTGCAGGTCTGGTGCCTTGCTCCTGCCTGTCTCAGCACAGCCCTGTGCTTTCTCAACACTTAGCTGGGGACACAGAATCAGAGCAAAAAAAAATCTGTGGGAGGCAGAGCTGCAGCTGCTGGAGGAGCTTATTTTATCTGTCAGCAACTGTACATGAACCCTCTCTACTGCAGGATAAAATCTGACAGAGAGGCATAAGTCCTGACAGAGAAAGTTTTATGTACATTAAAGTCCCCATCAACCTGTCAATGCATAAATGGCCATGTGCAATGTAAGTGATGATTAAAAGTGATCCAAAAGAAAGCATTTAAAAACCAAATGAACCAACCCACTACACCAGATCTACACCAAAGCTTCTTGATAAGTTAAACTGTTTTTAAGTTGGAGATCAGAAACAAAAGGCCTGACTGCCAAAAGGCATTTTAGACATTCAGCAGATTTCCTATTAAAATGTAAGAAAAGAAACAATCAAAATATAAATGAAAAAGACCCCAGTCAACTGTGTAAAATTTCTTGAGGAATCAAGGAAAGCGTGTCCCATTTGTGGGACTGCTTCTAGGGCCTTCTCCCTCTCCTTCAGCTTTTGTGCTTTTGTATTTATGGCAAAACCAGTTTAGAGCTGGAATGGCTGCTTTCAGCCTACATCCCAATAGCAGCTCCTCTCCGAAAGATGTTTATTATTCCTGCTGCCTTTAATTGCCTGGTTAATCTGTGTAACCAAGTACTGTAATCCATGTAATCCCATGGGCCTTTCACTTGTCCTTTATTGACCAGACAGGTATTTGTTATGCTGCTGCTTGTGTTCTTCCCTCCACATGGGCTGTCAGCTCTTTACGCATGAGGATTTCCTACCACGCTCTGTGTTTGTATAGAGCTGGCACAACCAGTCTGAAGCTTCCAAGGGCTACCAGATAAAACAAACAAACACCTCTGAAGCCACCCTAGTGATTTGTTGATGTTCATGTGCCTATTCATACCATTGAATATTTCATACCATCGAATATTTCATACCATCATTGGCAGAGGGCAAGAGAATGAGAAGAACAGTGGTATTTCCTTAAAAAAAAAATAATAGAGAATCAGGCATTGTGAGGAACCAGTCTCCATCTTTTTTATAGTGCCCTCTGGCCTCTGGGTAGTCATCTTCTGGGGAAGTACCAGAAATCAACTCTAATTTTTCAAAGATGAAAATCAGCTTTATGTGTTCTGTAAGGCAATGACAATGAAGTCAGCCATATTTCCTCAGAACCTTTCCATCGATATCAGACACTGATCTAATTGTGTCACTCAAATAACATTGCAATTGTGGGTCAAAAATGTCATTCTTCATTTACCTGCATTTCTGTACCAGTAAGGTTAACAGATGTACCTACTCCAGTGATATGTCCCTATGAGTCTGTGCTTTAGACCTACACACAGAATAAATGACTAAGGATATTTGTCAAGCTGCCTCTAGGAGTGGCCTCATATTTTTTGGATAAGCTTCAGATAAAAGTCTAAACATCTGGATACTTATAAAAATCATCCAGAGCTCCTGGATGTCGAAGCTTTTCTCTCATTCATTTGGACTGAAATTGTCAGTGGGCACAGAAGTGTTGTAATGTGAGGGGTAATCAGCCAGCGGACAGAAATAGGAATCAGATGTCTTTCAAATAAAACTCACCCCTCCACCAGCAATCCTCCAGTGAATCTCCCACACCTGTGGATGAGGGTTATGCTGCTGTTACTGCCATTCAGAACTCTTTTAATGCTGGATGTATTTTTTAAAAGACAGCTCTCGCAGCTTATAAAGCAAGGTTTTGGCTTTGGCTAATGAAAAGCATTAGTGTACTGTGGGAGGTGCAGAGAGAGAAAGATTATAATTAAATCTCTCCACTCCTCTCCTGTCTCTAAGGGCTTGGATAAGAAACAGTTCTGCTGGGCAGCTGAATTTGAACTAAATAAGATAGCTGGGGGAGGGAGCCTTCTTGGTGGTTTCATATAGGCTTGCACATGTGGTAGGGCCAGGGAACATTTCTGATGAAAATAAAATTGTTCTGGGCTCAATCCAGCTGAAAATACCGGCAGCCTGCCGGGCCCTGCAACTTTCATAAGGTTGCAGATCCTGGCTCCTAGCAGGAAGCTTGGCCCAGCCACCGTAGAAGGCCCAGCAAGCAAAACAATAGTTTTATGCCTGAAAATTGCACATCAAATTGGGAGAGGCAGGAGGACGTGTGCCAACACACTCCCTCTCTCCCAATGCTGCCGAGGTTGGGCTCCTTCTTGTACCTTCAATCCCCCTAGCCCCACACCCCGTGAGCACAGACAAGAAGTTACAACCCAAAGCTGGAGGCAGTGGCTCTTCTGCTCACAAAAAAAGGGCTGGTGGGCCTTGTTGTCTTATAGGCTCTTGGTGATGAATAGTAATGGTCTGCTGCAGGATGAACACGATTTTCCTCTCATCCTCCTGTGTGTTCCTTTTACTATCAGCCTCTTTTGAGTTTGATTTGGCCTTGAAGAGCAAATGTTTGTTGAAATGATTTACTACTTACATTAATTTATATAGCATCCTTTAAGTACATCACAAGCAGGTCTTTATAAGTAAGTTTGAAACAATGTAGGTGCAACATGCCAAAAAAATACAACCATTGAAAACAGGAGACTAAAAGACACAAACAACTTTAAAACTTCAGAAGGAATTTGATATAAAAACTTCTTTTGGCGTGTAGGGGGATGTTCGATTCCATGGCTTTGGATTGCCAAGAGATGTGTTTAATACACTCCTAGGTTGAGAATGGAGACTGAGCCTATGTCGGGCAAAAAGAAACTAAGCTCATAAGCTTGGTCAGATGTTAGAGACATGGTCAACAAAAATGCTTTAAACTTAGTCGTATAGAAGTAATTCCTGCAGCTGTTTGGACCAGACTCAGCTCTGCATCATCTCAGTATTTGCATCTCATCACCCTAAAACTGCTGGGCCAGAACTCCTCACATCAGGACAAGATGGCCTGTTCCAGGAGCAGAAATAGGGGCAACATGAGCAGAGTCAGTTCACCTTACTGACATACAATCAAATGCAGCTCCAAAATTTTGCTTTAAGTTTCTTTTAAAGGGGAAAAAGAGAAGTTTCTACCAAAACACAACCCTGATCCTGGCAACTCTGTGCCTTCCTCAGGATTATACTGCTCTGGGGGAATAGAAAAGCCTGTAGCCACACTGATGACACACAATGGGAAGTTATTTTTTTCCAAAAAGGGGTTGTTTTTTTGAAAATATTCCTTACAAGGAATGTTAACAAGCACAGAAAACATGGAATATAATGAAAAATAATGTTGAAGTAAAACCAGGCTGCTAGTGCCACTTACCATCTCTTTAATCGCTGATTAAGCCCTTGCACCCACAGCCATTTCATGTAATTTAAACCAGCAGCATTTAGTCCCCATCCAAAAGACTGCTTAAAAACATATGTCAACCCTTGAGTATCTGAAGATCTCTGCTGAAGCCACTGTGAGGACTGACACTGTGAAATGTTACTCACACACTTGCACACCCAACCAAAGCCTGCATTTTCCATTTCCTGTAGGGGAATGGCTCTTTTTCCTGTGACCATGGAGTTAACTTGAAAACTTGCCTGCCACTCTTTTTTTTTTCTTCTCTAACAAAGCTTACTCAAATACTTCAGCTGTGGTTGCAGAGCAGGCCTGATTCTGTACTTGGGAAGCAACTGAAAATTTTGCTCTCAATTTTTGTCTATTCAGCAACAGGCCTTATCAAGCACCAGAAATCAAATAAGTATGTGTGGGCCAGTGTTTTCAGAGTTCCTCAGCATCTTGGACTACCAGATCAGTCTCCTTTTAGAAGTACAGATTTGAAGAGAATATAAATACCATTTATATATGCACATACATACTTACACTACCTCCATRCATGCATATACGCATATTATTATTACAATTTCACCAGAATTGTGCAAACCTGTTACCTGATCAAAGCACAAGCCAATATTATTTTAATGAAGGAAACCTTCGCTTTTCACTGCAGTTGTCTTTGTTGAATTAAATGAAGCCAATACTTTTATCAGAAATATACATAAACATGTAATCCAAACGACATGGAGTCCTGTTAAGCACAGAGAGAGATTTTACTTTCTGTTATGCTGATTTAACTGCTGCTCAAGATGAGAGACATCCCTCTGATCTTACACCAGGAAGATGTGTAAGCATCTCTAAGCAAAAGACATAAAAGACCTGTCAGAACTTGTGCTCCTCAGTGGGATTTATATCTCTGTGAGTGGGCCTGTTTGAGTTGAAGATGTGGGTGCATTCGTAATGCAAGTTTTTCTTCTCCCCCTAAATGCAACATATGGATGTAGACATAAATGCATTATGTATAAAAGCATATGTGTTGGTTTTGCAGGGCCTGGTTTTTGGTAGCAGGGGAGGCACAGAGGTGGCTTCTGTGAGAAGCTGCTGGAAGCTTCCACCATGTCCAGCAGAGCCAATCCCTGATGGCTGTGATGATGGATGTGCCGCTGGCTAAGGCTGGGCCAATTAGAGGTGGTGGTAACGCCTCTGTGATAACATATTTAAGAAGAAACCAAAACAAAGGTTGGGGCACAGTTGTAATTTTCCAGCTAGAGAAGAGTAGGAGTGAGAACGTGTGAGAGAAATAACAATGRAGACACCAAGGTCAGTGCAGAAGGAGGGGGAGGAGGTGCTCCAGGCGCCGGAGCTGAGATGTCCCTGCAGCCCGTGGTGAGGGCCACGGTGAGGCAGCTGTSCCCCTGCAGCCCATGGGGGCCCACGGGGGATGCAGAGATCCACCTGCAGCCTGTGGGGGAGGTGCCCACGCCGGAGTGGGTGGATACCAGGACGCTGTGGTCCGGTGAGAGTCCCAATGGAGAGAGAGGCCTTGCTTCCAGGCTGGAGCAGCCAGCCTTGGAGGACTGCACCCTGTGGCAGAGTGACCCACGCCGCAGCAGTTTTGGGAGTGCTGCTGCTCGTGAGAGTGAACCCACACTGGGAAAGTTCACGGAGAACTGTCTCCCGTGGGAGGGACCCCACGGTGCAGCAGGGAAACGACGCCTCTCCCTGAGCAGTGGAAAGAAGATCTTGGGTGATGAACTGACCAAAACCCCCACCCTGTCTCCCTGTGCCGTCGTGGGAAGGAGGGAGGGGTTGGGGGCAGAAAAGGGTGTTTTCAAGGGCTTATTTTACTTCTCATTTTCCTACTCTGATCTTGTTAGTAATAAATTCACTTTGTATCATTACGTTGAGCCTGTTTTGCCCTTGAAGTATTTTCTCCTGGTCCTTATCTCAACTCATTAACCCTTTGTTAAATTTTCTCTCATCTGTCCAGTTGCAGAGCTGAGGACAGTGAGTGAGTGGCTTTTTCATGGGTGCCTGGCGTTTGGCCAGTGTCAAACCATGACAGCATAATAAAATGTTTTGCCTGCAAACATACAATAGAGCACTAGCACATCATTTTATGGGAGGATATTTGGGCATAATCTGATTCTTACATTTTAACGTTTCAAATTTAGTATAAATCCTCCCTCACTTCGAAGTGATAGTCTGCATAGCAAGATGATTCACGGGACAAGACAAGAGCCCTTTGCTCTTGCAAATACAATGTGCAAACAGGCTTGAGCTCTCAGAAGAAATGAACTGGATGGGTTTAAACCTGGGCCTCACTGGTCAGCATAGCACTCCATAGGATCTTGGTAGCATCATTTGGGAAAGACCCAGGACCAAGGTCCCAGCTCCCTAGAAGAACAATCTTCCCTTAAGGCAACTTTGCAACTTGGCCCATAGCGGATAGGAGTTATGTACAATGTGTTCCACTTGTATAAATGATGCCTCCACACTTTGATGTGCTCTCCTGGGAAGTGATGATTAATTTTAAATAAACGCTGTGAGAAGGCCATATCTCACATCTCCCTCCATGTCCCTTTCAGCTGCTGCTTTTTGCTGCAGTGCCTGTCTCCGTGCATCGCACTGGGAAGCATTGTATCATCTCCAGAGAGTCTTGAGAGGGCTCTGAGAGTCACTCTGCCTCAGGCCAGGGCAGCTGGCAGTACTTCAGATCAAATAAAAGCTGCCACATGATGGAGTCAGGACCATTTGCAACAAGCTGTGAGCGCAGTGCATCGGGACAGGGGTACCACTGTTAGTGGCACTGTTAGTGCCACTTACCATCTCTTTAATCGCTGATTAAGCCCTTGCACCCACAGCCATTTCATGTAATTTAAACCAGCAGCATTTAGTCCCCATCCAAAAGACTGCTTAAAAACATATGTCAACCCTTGAGTATCTGAAGATCTCTGCTGAGATATGAGCAGAGAGGGACAATGTGAAAAGGGAGGGAAGCAGCGAGACAGTGGAGAGACCGCATGTCTGGTGTAAGTCCAGGGTAGAAGGGACACATCTGCACACAGAAAACAGGTCAATAAAATTGCAGTGTCTCAGGAAGCCTCTCGGAATAGGCACAGTAGTCCTTGCTGTACATGTATCTAGAAACACATGTCACAGCATTAGAGACWGACTTCCACAGAGAAGCAAAAGGGCTTGCTTCTTCCATCTTAAAAATAATTTCCTTATTGTAATGATGGTACACAATCACACTGTTCTCTCAGTATTTAGGTACTGAATTCCCCTTTTTTAGAAGGGACTTAATCTTGAGTGACCTGTGGACCCACCATCTCTATACTGAGCCCTCTTTGTTATTTGTGCTTTTTGGAGAGATTATGCTCTCATGRTTTATATAAAGAGTCTGCCGTCTTAGAGGGGATTTCATATGACCCCATGATCCCATTATTTAAGTACTAAGATCCTTCTTGTTAGAGGTTACTTTAACCACCATTTACACACTCAGCTCCACAGAATAGGGCTTTCCCCACTAGAGTCAATAAAGTTAGCTTTTGTTTGAGTGCTCTTCCTCTGCAATTAGGTCACACTTGAATGGCAACAATCCTATTTTTTATAGTATGCTCTCAGTCAGGCTACATCCACCCATGCCAGTGGCGTCTTAAGCAAAATCTAAACCCAAGAGTGGATGTGACCATGGGTTATGCAGCCATGACTCTGGATGAGTTCCATCAGTCAGCAAGAGAGTGCAAGGACTGAGCACGAAATGGTGATGGCATCCTAAATGACAGTGATGAACTCCTTAAACAATACATGCTCAGGCAAAACCCCAAATCATTGCCACTGAAAACTGACATGATGAAAAGAACTAACTTTGAAACTGGTATGTCCTTGCCTTTGTATCTCTACAATTTCACATTTGTGAGCCACGTGCTTTGTATGCAGTTATGCTGGTAGTATAAAATTAAAAGCTTTGGTTTAGCATGTTCAGGTAAAGGATGCTTAATAGAGCTTTATAGAGAATAAATACTAGGACAGTTTTAACTATAAGTGGAGACAGGCTCTTGCAAATTTCACAGATCAGAAAGAACAGCCAGGAAAAAGCATAGTGACAAATAATGCTTTTTAGAAGACAAGTAGTGCATGGACCAGAGCACTTTAATTCTGCAAACAAGAGACAACAGGAGAAAGATAACTAAGAATAAAGGAATGATAGTGACAATATGTAAGATATGGCAGGAAAAAGATGATGTAGACACAAATATGGCAATGTGGAAAAGCAATACAGAAAGTAAAGGCACAGGGAAATAAATGGGTCTATTAAAGACCTGTCTTTCCATTGTAGAACTGTATAGGTAGATCATGAAAGAAAAAGAGGCCTATGAGTGCTATAAGAATTTCATAGTTTAGAGATGGCAAAATTTCTTTTAAGGATGTAGCCAGTGACATTTGAAATAAATCATTCCATGAGACACTTCACAAACAGTGGAAGGAGGTACATGCTGCTCACACAAGTATTACAGAGCAATATACCTACAGAGGCTATTAAAAATCACCTGTTCCAGAGGAAGACATATCTGAGGTGACCTTTGGCATATTGGTCTTATATTTAAGAGATGCTTAATAGATTCTAGTGTATCAAGATAATTTCAGATAACAAAGGAGATGCTGACTTTGTGCCAGGATTTATGGAAGTAAATAGGTAATTATAAACAAAAGTAATGAGAGGTTCTCTAATCAGACAGAAATTTTAAGAAAAATATAGAATAAATGAAGTGAAAAAGGAAGTGATAAAGGAAGTGGAAGAGAAGTCTTTCCTAGTCAGTTTGCAATTCTATTCTTTAAATTGTTCTAGATTGGTGAGTTTAAAAAAAATACGGTAGCTTGAAGAAATTCCTTTATTTGGCTCCAATAGAAATATTTTAATTGGTATTCAAGTATAAAATGTTCTTACAATAAAGCTGAAGCAAATTTTGAAATTAAACATTTCAGACTAAAAAACTCAAATACTTAATTTTTAAAATGGCAACTCAATATTATTCAGCTATTTTTTTAGGTTCTCTTTGTACCCATACATACATAAAAACATGTTTTCAGCTGTAGTAATTTCAGAAATATAACATTATTTCAGAAAATGTATTGGTCTATTTCAATTTGCATTTTTCAGTGGGAAAAAGGAAGTTTTAAAGAAACTTTTCAACTGTAACAACGAAATAATAGATGAGAAAATACTGGCAATCAATATGGTTGGAAATACAGATATAATTTTACATTTGTACATAACTGCAGGAACACAGATGTTAGAACATTATGTACAGTTCTGTTCATCCCATATTTATAAAAAGATGTTGAAAAACTGAACAAGATGAAAAAAAATGAGCCAGGAAAAATATTCCAGTGCTGGAAAAAACATTCTCCACAGTGCAAGACCTAAAGATCTGATCAAAAAGAGGAAGAATTAGTAATTTGAATGTGCCACACGTTCTTTCATCACAAAACATTATTCTGGGACTAAAGTGAAGAAAAGTACAACTAAAGAAAAAGTTTTGGATAGCCAAAGCAATTTATTGGCCCAAAAGTCTTCACTTCAAGACTAGATGTCTATATGGAAGACTGTGATTCAGAGAAACTCCAGGTAGACAATTATGTGTTATGGAAGTAATTTCATTTAAAACAAACAAACAAACGCACAAAAAAAAACCCAAATCCAAACAAATCTGAACAAAATAATTTTATCCTGGGAAATCAATCCTGATGATCTAATAGCCTTTCTGGGCACATCTGTATGACTTGCTGACTCTGTTTCTATGGATAACACTTTGTGGAACAGACCCAAGTCTTCCTGCACATCCAATTTACCTTTTTTTGGCAGACAACTGAGAGGAGAGATAGTTGTGCAGCTATTGCCAAAGCTAACAAGAAGTGTATCTCACACAAGACAAAGCCCTGCTTGCAGAGAGATTTAAGCTGAGGTGATGTATATCTTCAAGCAAAAAGTGAAGTCATAAACACTCTGGAGCCCATTCTGCCTTCAGTTCCTCGCTGCTCTTACGTGGTATTAAATGATGGTTGAATTCAGGGCTGCTGTTGCTCTCATACGCACATCTGTGCCCTTCTCATTTCTAAAGCTTCATGGTATTGGGGAGACAGAAGTTCTGTGACACTCTTGTCTTCCTTCTATAATGAAGCTATTACCACTAAGACCTCATTTAAATCTTTCACTCTCCATTGATTCCTAAAGGCTTTAGTCAGTGTGTTTGAAATGTGTCCACAGTGGTTTGCTGTACCCAGAGCTCCCAGCACAACTTGAGTTACTGTCTCCAGAGAAGCCAGAGCTTTCAAAAGGTTTTATTTCCCACCCCTATGCTTCCTAACTTGGAGTCTTGAACTCCATTTATACAAACCAACAACACAGAAAAGGATTTGGGGATCACGTCTAAAATTATTTGGAATTTGACCCTCATAAATTCTTATCTGTTAGAGGGCTGGAATTTTCCTTTTCCTAGGAAAGCAGACAAACCTCATTTCTTTTTAGAAGTCCAATATCCTGGAAAGCTAACGGCAAAGTGATATTGCTTGTACAGACACCTGTGCCTCGTGCTCCATCCTGACTGTTGGCTAATATGAAAATTCAGATAATCAGCACCATTAAAGTCAAAGTTTGCAGGACCCAATCCTCTGCAGAGTTTCTTTGTTCCCAGAGATATTTTGTGCTTCACTAAGTAAAAAATGTCATCATATTTCAAAGTGAAATTTTGCAGGCCATTGATCTAGAATGTGAGCTAGTTCCTTTGGGTATTTTGGAAAATCAGAAACAACATATTTATTTAATTTAGAAAAATTACTTCTGTCCAAGGTTGTTTCTCAAGAAACATTCGTGACAGCCTAAAACTTGCAAACTCGCTGCACAGATGTGCCAGGCATAGCATAAAGATAAATAGCTCAATACTTTGTGATGTGAAATCTTGCTTAACAAAAATTGCATATTGGGTTGTAAGAGATCTTAAAAGAGCTTCCAATGTCCTGGAAAAACAATCATAACTTTTAAAGGCTAGTAAATCTTCACATGGTAGTTAGCAAATGTTCAATAAACTGTAAAGATTCCTTCTAACAACTTTCATACCTACTCACTGAATGATTAACCATGTTGCTTTTTCTAAGGTTTACATTAAAATAATAAGAAATAGACCTTCCAAAATAGTAAAACGTTGTGATTCTTATGCCAGTAGGAAAAGCCAAGGGCATTAAAAATTAAAGATGACATCTCCAATCCAGATTTTGACCCCAGCTACGTAATTTTCATGCTTCTGGACTCTCTTTGTCCCCTGAGGAGAATGGACGAAACCATTCTCCCAAAAGCTGAGGGTACACCTGACCTAAATTCTTTCAGATTACAAACTTAGAGAACAGAAACCCAGGTCAGCTTAGTTATTGAATTTGTATGTGTTGTTACATAGGGCATGGTACACTTTGCAGAAATAATTGCTGAAATAACTAAGTGAATTATGGGCAAAGTGATAGTTTGAACACACAAAAAAAGAGTGGTTGGTTGTGTTACTGCCTGGTTTAAAGGAGTTTGAAGTTTCTCTCCTATGCTTCAGTATTTTGTCCTGTATGTTTTTTAAGTATATCCCAAACTTGAAATTTAATAAAGGTTGGGGTTCTTCCTCTAAAAAAAAWTTCAATATTTTATAATAAAAGCCTCTGAATACATGTGTGTGTGTATGTTTGTGTGTGTTTCTGTGTGTGTGTTGTTTGCTTGGGGTTTTTTTTCCTCCTGAAAAACATAAGGATGCAGAAAGTACTCAGGAAGAAAAAAATTTTGCCACCAGTCAGAAAGCTCATTTCCTACCTTCCTGGAACACAAGATCAAAGGTGCATTTTGCCCTGAACCAGGCATCCTGTACCAAACATCAAACAAATGGCAATTCTTCACCAGAATACTTTCTAGGAATCACTGCTCAGAGACTTTCTTTGCTGCAGTTGGTGTCTTTCTATGTAGTAGCACACATAAGATTTGTCCCCCAAATTTTTATTGTCATCTTGTGTGAAGGACATCCTCAGCTTAAACACATGTGAATGAGCTTCCTTTTGCTTGCGTTCAGCCTGACATCTCCTAGAGGTTCCTGTCCTGTGTGAAAGTGAAAGAGATGGCTTTATTCACCTTCCCACCTCTGTCATTCAGAGATTCAACATCTCAATTCAAAAGTCTGAGGTCTTCATGATGTAGACCAGAATGAAATAATTTACGGACAGTTCAATAAAGCTAAAATTAAATGTTATATTTACAATTAAATGCCAAAGTTTCAATAAGATTCTTGTGAAACATTTCCATTTTGTCAAATCAAGCAATATTTTCTTACAAAAAAACCTGTCTTCTGGAAAATTTTCAAGCTTCTCAGAGTGTTATACTACATTTTTGGCTCAAGAAGCTCAGTAAGGGCTCTTTATTTTTATTTTAATACAAGGTGTCAAAATTAATTTTCAGAAATTTCACTGACATAAAGGAAAATATTTGGGCCAGGGCATTCATTGTTATAAAGACTATTACCAGAATTTTCACACTGCAGCCATAACCACATATTCATGTAGACTAACTAAATAAAATACAGATTTCAAGCAAACAAGGGTAGAATTTTTGGCTAATACACACAAGGCAATATCTTTTGTGGAGTTTGACTTTTATCAGTTCATGTTGTTCAGCCTTGACTACAGATATTTTGGACACTTAACTGTCTGCTCATTAAAAGAAGTTGACTCAGACATGAGAGAGGCCAGAGGCCTGCCAGAGATGTTGCCATCCCTCTTGTGGAGCAATCTAAAGGAAGAAATGACAAAAAAGCAGTTTTGTATTTGGTATCTGTATCCTGTCTAAGCCCCACTTCAGCTGCCTAGCTCCTCCAGAAGACTCTCAGGCTGCTCAGACATGGTTGCCCCTTCATAAATCTATGCTGACTACTCCCAGTCACCGACTTGTCATTAATATGTTTGGAAATGGGTTACAGGAGGATTTGTTGTACCACTTTCCCAATGACTGGGTTGAGGCTGACTGGCTTATAGTTCCCTGGATCCTCCTTCATGCCATTCTTGAAGATAAGGGTGAGATTTGCTTTCCTCCAGTCCTAAGGAGTCTCCTGTGATACCCATGACTTTTTCAAGACCATCAGGAGTGGCCTCACAATGGCAACCACCAGCTTCTCCTCATTCGTGGGGGAGCTTGCAGGTCCCATGGGCATGGGTACATTTGGTTTGTTTAAACATGCCCTAACCTTGTCCTTCTCCACCAAAGGAAGTTGTCCCTTGCTCCCACCTTTTCTACCAATTTCAGGGACCTGGGATTCCTGGAGGTATATCCTATCAGTAAAGACAAGGAAGAAAGATTTCAGTATTTTGGTCTTTTTCCATGTCCTTTGTCACCAGGTCTCCTGCTCCATTCTGCAYGGGACCCACATTTTTCCTGGTCTTCCTTTTGCTGCTGATAGGTAGTACCTGTGGAAGCCTTTCCTCATCACTCTTTGGGTAGGCTCTGGCTTTCCCAACCCTGGTCCTGCACACTTAAGCAGTATCTCTGTGGTCCTCTTAGGTCATCTGTCTCTGCTTCTACTTCTTTAATTGCAGTTTAAACTTCAAGCTTCCTTTAAAAAATATCAGAAAACTTTCTAGAGAGGGAAGAATAAGCCTGACAAGCTCATAGTAACTCACATTGATGAAGAGGCACATGGACCACATTTCCTGAGTGTTGATGGATCCTGTCATGTACCATGTTGTCCAGCTGAGGAGTGACAAAGATATAAAAAACCAAGGCCTGGTTTTAGCCCAGAAACAACATTCAAAGATGTCTCTGTATGCTGGCTTGGAGGCTGCAAAGACTCCAAGGTATTACTAAAACAATGGCCTTAGCTGAAAGAATACATGTGTGATATGTCAAACACAGGATCACAAAACCTTGGAATCTTTTAGAGGCATATGGGCTGAGAACTATGGGATAGTCCTGAAAGGTTTGGCATTAAAAGTGACACCCATTATTGTGACTTTAGCTCATGAATATGGCAAGAATTGTTCATAACACATATTGCAATGCATGTAAGCTAATCGGCAGGAAAATAAAACTTTTTATTTTCCTTCTTGGAAGAAGGAAATTCCATATGGGAATACTGAATATTGGTTTGTTCTCCTTGAAGATGCTGGATAAAGAAAGGATATAAAGAGGATAAACTGAGAAAATTTTTTTCACTTAATATTTTTTTAAAATAAATTCTTATTCTAGTGCATTCCAAGGTAATTATTTTTCAGAAATTCTCAGAAGGAGAGAAAGTGTACTTAATACACACTGGAATAGCTGATGATTTTTTGAAGCACATACCTAGGAGGGTGCAGACACAGTTTAAATCTCTTTCTCAGGGTTTAGGGCCAGGATTGAGCCCCCAACTAAGCAGCAGAACCAAGAGGTGCTTCTGCAGGAGTTGTCACCGTTCTCCTTGGAGGGAATCTTGGGCTAGAGCTTCTGAACAGGAGTTTTGCTGGAAAAACCTAGTTGTAATAAAGATTTTCTTGTTTCAGCAAATAGTTATTTTCCAATTTAAAACATGTGCTGTGGACTAAAGTTCCTGCCTAAGTCCAAGGCTGTGTGTCTTCAGAGTCTGGAGATGTTCAGGAAGATGGAAAATGCTCTACACAGGGGCAGAGGGTCCATCGTCTCATGGGACTGCACAGCAACAACAGGAATGAGCCCATGCCAAAGCTTTTTCGTAGCCATCCGGAACTGCCCAGAGGTCATTTGTTGTTGAATGCAGCAATTTGGTTTGGGGAACACTGTTAGTCTCCTTTGGTCGTTGTCCTTTCCTGAAGGCTTGGGGAAACTAAGGACAGGAATATGGGAGTCTGGCATGGTGAAACTTCTCCAGAAGAATGGTTACTTATCCAAAGGATTAAGTGAAAGTAGGCTTTTGTACAGAAGTCCAGGTCTGGGCATGTGCATGCTGATGGAATAGCAAATTCCTGTTTTGCAATTACATCCAGAAAGAGAAATGTTTTCCATTTGCTGCCTCTCCTCCCACTTGCCCAGCCTTGAATCAGGGTCTTATTCAGTTCAGCCTGAGAGATGGAGGGTTGGGGGGATAATAGGAGTTCCATGGAAGAAAAGAAAGAGATGGGAGTACGAGGAGAAATGGGGAAAGAGGGGGAGGAGGAGGTAAGAGTCCTGGCACAAATATATATGCATTCAAACTGTTGCAAAACTAGACCTTGTAAGAATAAAAACCTTGTGTGATGGAAATACAGGTTCTGCTATGAGTATTTCTGGTGCCTGCGAAGGTGGGAGGTTAAAAGGGGCAAATTATAAGAGTTCTAAGCAGCAAATGCAGAGGCCGTCTGGGCGCTGGTACACGTACACACATGGGGCAGCTGGCCTGGGCCCATGGCTGAGCCAGAACCCTGGCCAACTTTCCTTTTTTTTTTTCCTTCTTGCAAGAAAAAGCACGAGGTTAAGCTGACCGGAGAAAGCAAAGCTACCACAGCCTTTTGTGGCCAGTAAAGCCGAGTACAGACTGTCATTGTCAGGCTGTGTAACACAGTCCACTTTTGTTGTTTACTTGCAGCAGCGGGTGAMAGGAGCTGCTCTAAGTTATATTCGGTGATGAGGAGCCAGGAGAAGGGCTGTCGTGGGAGGAGGCTCTGCTGTCTTCCTGAACTTTCACTTTTGATTTTCAGCTGAGCTGGAAACACGATTCTATTTTGTTATTTTTTTTTTAGTGCCTGGACCCGAGGCGAGATCCTCAGCTGGGATAAATCAGCTCCACTTCCCTGTGGCTGAGGGAGGTAGGAGGATGCACAGTGGTTCCGGATACGACCCACCTTGTTTAGAGACTGGAGCGCTCCTTTTTCCTGGTAAAATTGAGACCACCACATTCATGTGCTCAATCTTGAAGTACGTGAACATTTTTCAAAAGCACAACTTCCCAATGACCCAGAGTGCCTTTAAATAAAGAAGTGCTATTGGACCTCAGCAGTGTGAAAGGAGCAGTTGAAATCCCTGTCTTGCCCAGCTGTTAAACCTGTGTTTGATTTCTGAAAAACCTATAGAGAAAAAGGGTTAAAGGAGACCATACAAGAAGTAGAAGAAATAAATTGAATGCACATGTGCAATCATTATTCATACTAACGTTCCCTGTATTACTTCATAACACAGCTGTATACACAAAAAAACCAGTCCAGTTTGGTTTCTTCCTATTTGAATCTTATTAATTTCTGTTTAATGGAACACAAATGTTTGCGCTCTTCATTTTGACGAATGCAGCCTCGTAGTGTATTTGTTAAGCATCAGCTAGCGCGGTTGTGACCATCTAATACAAATGTCTCTGGGCCTTTCATGGCTCCTGACAGGACATCTTTTGAGCATGACAGTTGCCATGGGGACGGGTGCAATGCCTATTTGGAAGGAAAATTGGGAGCAATGCTCATTACGTCAAAAACTACATCGGGGAGGGAGGGAAGGAGAATGTTTGCTTCTTGTGCTGACACTTAGCTGCTTGTTTTACCCGCCACCCACACACTTCCATCAAACAATATCTCTTTCAAATGCAGAAGTCAAAGTTTGCATCTCCTATCGTTCCAGCTGGAACAGGCAAGTGCTGTGTGAAATGAATATCATCGTGCACAGGGCTGGGGCACTGCCTGGYTGGCTCTATCTGTCACTTCATAACACAGCAACACTGAGCCCTCTCAGTTTTCCCCTCCTCCTGCCCTTGGCCAAATGCTTTGCAGAGCTCCCTGGGGCACAGCAGGGACACCAGGGTGGTGTGTGTGGAGGGGGGGCAGCTGGGGAAGTGTAACCAGTTTACTCAAAACCATCGGATTTATTGTGGGTTTACTCTGGTGAGAGAAGGATCAGTGTCTGTGTGTATCATCATTTCCACAGATAGGGAAGGTGGCAATAAAAACCACAGAGACCTTCGTATCCTCCCCATCCCCCCCGGACACTGTGAGAGGTCAAGGGAAAAAAACCCATTTTTGTACAAAAAGAGTCCAAGACCCTTTTGTTTTGAGCTTSCTCTTGCCATGTATTCCATAAGCCTGCACATTTCTTCCATTAGAAATTAGCCATTGCTATATTTTTCACTGACTTGTTCTGTTGACTTAGACTTTCAAAAAAACCCTAACCCCACACTGAGAAAGCCCCCAAACCCCGCAAAAACTGGATAGCAGCCAAACAGTTGAAGGGAGAGACGAGGCAGACTTGCCACGAGGCTCAGGTTTAAACAGAGGGTGCTTGCAAAGTGCTCAAACATCTGGCTTTCGGTGCTGGGGTAATATAAAAAAATCTTCTTGGTGAAATACAGGAGGTGGCTGCAATTGCACCATGATGATACCTGTGATGGACACTCTGAATTGCCAGGATGGGATGGATCTTTGGTCCTTGAGATACTTGCATCCTGAAGGATTTGCCCTGAGGTCCTGCTTTGCTTTCTATGTTTTACAGGGGCCAGGTGTTCACAGCAGCACCCCAGGGTCTGCATTTCCCCTGCCCTCAGGATCATACAGGCAATCCAGAATCTGTTTAGTCCATGCACTAGGCTTCTTGGAAATATGACTTCCCCGGCATCTGGGTGAATACAAATTATGTCCCATATGGAACAGGGACAGCATGGTGGAGTTGGGGTTTTTACATGCTGTCAGAGCGCTTTTCCTTTCTCTTCACTGTAAGATTGCAAATATGAAATGTRATGCAGAGAAAGAGGCAGCTTTGACAGACTTGAAAGTTTCCCAGCCATGATCASTCTGAAGAAGTTCTCGTTGAGGACTCTGCACCAGAAAGGCTCCTTGACCAGCTCCCTGACTGCAGGCAGCAATTAATTTCTAAAGTTTTATTTACATGAAAAAAACCCAACAAAACAACCAAACCTCAACCCTTCCCTCCTAGAAATAAATGCCATTATGTGCAGCTGTAACAATTCTCCCTTCCTCCCCCTCCCTGTTCAGTTGTGCATTGACAGCTGCCTTTAAACTTGAACTTTCTCTATTCCTGCACAGCCTGCTACTACTTGAACTGCTTGACTAATGTCATCATCTTGCAACAGCAGCAGCAGCAGCAGATATTATCTTATCTGGAGAGAAAGGTTTTCAGGTTTGAATAGCAGAGCTGCAGTGGGATCCCAGGCATTTCCCATGGAGTCACAACCCCCAGGAGTCATAAAGCTGATTTTGCAGAGGGGTGACAGTGGGAGTCTCAAGTAGTGCCTGGACCGTGGTACTCTCTTATCTCCCCTCCTTATCTTTTCATGGCGTTCACTAAAGCCAGAAGGCCATGTCTGAAACAAGCAGGAGATTGCCTCTCCCTCATCTTGCCCACCACTTGATCACCATTTTTAGAAGGCTCATTTAGGCCCTTTAGAGGACTCTTTCTCTTCATTAGAATGACATGTGTGAAAGTCCAACTTCTCTTAGCTTTCCTGCATAGCCAGCTGCTACCCTCTGGATTAAAAAATGACAAATTTTTCTAGTAGATAATTTTGTCTAAATACTGGTGTGTTTTACACGGATTCGTTGTCCGTTACATCAAAATATGCAATCAACTCAATACTTATTCTTATAAAATAATGATATCAATGCACATTTTCTCCCTAAAACAGTTTTCCTCTCAGTAGATACAGCTAAAAAGAATTATAACACATGAAAAAGTAGCATTGCAGCAAGTTTCAGAGTTAACCTGTGGTATGTGTTTGCCTATGGCAAACATGAGGCAATTCAAATTAATTAAGCCATCTCTGCCTAGTCACATCTTCCATCACCATAATTTATCTGGCTATCTGATCATTTTGTTTTGCTCAAACTTTAGGCCCAATTCTTTCTCCAGATTTATGCATGCAATGACATGCACATGACTCTTAGTTTTAGTGGGAGTTATGAGTATGTCTCTGAAGGAAGAGCTCTARATCAAAAGTCTATACGTTTTAACAAAATTTTTTTATGAGTTACTGGTTTATCACTTTTACAATGAAAATAATATTTTCAGAACCTTCAAAACTTCTTTATCCAGTTTTTAAGGMATTTAAGGTTTAAGTTTTAACTTTTTTGTATTTTTATACAGTGTCCTGGCATTTATGCATCAAAATCAAAGCAGGAGACACTTTCAAATGGAAAAGAATATAAAAATTTAAACTTGCTAAATGACACTTGCCTCTCTTACCTGTGTGATTTTTAAATATAATTTAAATAATAACATACTTCAGAGAAGTAGTTGCATGCTATCACTAATTACACATTGTGTAATACTGTAAATAAGTAGAATAAAAATTAAAACCACATTACAGTAACTAAAAGAAAATAAATTTTTAAAAAAGAAGAAATCCTGAAATGAACTTTTCCAAATCCTTAAAGGTTTCCAGTTTACACTTCATGGAAAATTTCAGCTGTATTTAGTGATGCTCTCATCTCTGACAGTCTCAATAGATGTTAAAAATCTCAGAGCAGGAAAATATATGTCATTTCAAAAGCCTACTATTACAATTCATTCTGCTCACTTACAGTGACTTTATTAAGCAGGGAATAAACACTGGCCTAAGTGTTTACTAGGAACAAACTCTGCTTTCCAAACACTTGAAGTAACTGCTTTTTGTTCTATGGCAACCAGGTTTTGAAATGAAGATGTTTCATTCTTTCCTGGTACAAACCTCCCACTCTGTTTTGCTTTCTCCTGCTTGCAGTGCTTCACAGAGCTGCACTTTGCAGGCAGGGACCCAAAATCAGCCCTGGCACAAATAGCCCCTGATACCCAGGCTGGCCTACAGTGGTCTTCAGACATGTGTTTGCTTTTCTGCCCAGGGTCCAGCCTTCCATGGAGCTGCTGTGCTTAGAAGTAATCTGATTTACAGAGGGGATGAGTGACCAACTCCCTTGGCCTTTACTGGAAAATGAAAACTATGTCCCCAGCAAAAAACTCTCCTTGGTCTTTACACACTCTTTAATGGTGCTGTGCCCTGACATGCTCACTCAAGCATCCTCTCTTCCGGGCTGTGCTGTATTTTACATATTTAGAGGATGTTCTGAGTGCAGCATTTCCTTTGGCACTGTGAGGACAGGGGTATCTCCACAGCCTTGTCATGGTACTCTGAGGACAAATTGCTCCTATCTATTGAAAACAGCTCTATTTCTACCATTAGAATGAATAGAAGTATTTGTAGGAAGTTGGATTTCATTTTTCTTTGCAGGCAGTCAAGGAATTCTTCCATATTTGAATTTCCTTGGCAATACTGTAATTGTTCAGAGAAACAGCTTCCCTTGAGCCAGCAGTATCAAGAAAGCAAGCAGACTTAGCTTGTTCCAGTCACCTCTATCTTTCTTTCCGAACTCAGTGAGCAGTCCTTGTGGCCAGGCAGAGGGATGGAAAATCTCACTGTGGGTCTTGATCTCTCAAGAAGAAAACAGTAATTTAGGGAAAGGTAAGAGAGATTCAGATCTAAGAAATATTAGAAGACAACAAATGTTTGCTTTCTCTGAGTTTCCTGGGTCTCRATGAAGACAGCAGCCCCATAAAAAACTAGTCAGCTGAAAGGTTTGCTGTGTCAGAGTTACCTTTAGATTTCCTGTCCTTGCTGATGCAGGAATAGCCTGGGTTACAAGGAACATGAATGTCTGGTACAGCTCAAGTGGATTTGTGCCAGAACTCCTACAATGTGCTCCTGCTGTCATAGTCCCTTGCTTTGTCATGCTCATTTAAAATAAAATCACTGGCTGATGATAAACACACACACACACACAGAAAAAGCAGTTATAGTCTGATATGTTTGCTGGGTCTGCATCACAGGTATATGTGAAAGGCCATTGTTTCAGCTGGGAAGATTGCCATCAGAGACCGAGAGCTAGGGTTGCATCCAGACAACACAGCACAGGTTGTCCAGCTGAGAGGAAGATATCATTATCCAGATATCCTTGAGGAAAGAACTAGGAGAAGATGTGTCTGGAAATAATACATCTGTGAAGTTTCCCTTTCCTGAGTCAAATGGCTGAATCACTTAAGCAGGATGATGCTCTTGACATGCCCTTGGAATAGTCTCTCCCTGGACTGGTGACTTTCCCTTCTCCTTCCACAGTTCTCTCCTCCAACACCAGCATTATTAAGTGTAATTAGCTTATTTTTCCACATCTGAAGCCTAGACTTATGCAACTTTGTGTATTCTGCTACTTTGATCTGTGTTCTGGCCCACATGCCATTTATTCCAATGTTGGCATTCCCAGTCAAAGCTGTTCAATCCCTTCTTGCATTGCAAGCCTGAGGCCGGTGTCTCAGTTACCCACTACTAAAGTAATTCAGTGTAAATCAGCTCCTCTGTCCCTTCTAGGAAAYGGAAGTTCAAAATCAAATGAGAATAACAATGTTATCCTATTTCTTGTAATTCCCTTTTTCCTTTTACACTATCCAGGTCCTTGCTTTTTCGAGCTGCTCTCTTCTCTCCCACTTCTCCTTCCCGTATGCCTTTCACAAATCCAGAGCCCTCTCTCTTGCCCAAGGTGAGGTTCCCATGCATTTCCTTGCAGTCATACAGAGATTCAATTTGCTTCTCTTTGACTAACACCGAAATTCAGGCCTGAAACCACTCAGAACAGCAGAAAACTATTCCTGCTTCATGTTTCCTTGGGGCTGCATCCTGGGCTTTGCAACCCCAATACTCCAGCAAACCTCACGCTGTATCTTCACAGGTTTCACAGGATTCAAACTTCTTCATTCTTAACAACGACCATCTGTGTTGCCTCACTCAACATACACACCCTTCCTAGGTTTTCTCCCATCCTCTCTATTGTGACCGAATGTTTCAAGATTCCTCCATAAATAAAATGGCATGGAATTGCTGTCTTCCTGATGAAGAAGGAAGAAAAGAAATCAATTTTTATACAATTTCTCCTCCCAAAAGTGATGTTATATTTTAGGGAAAACAATGAGGACAAAAAGCAGAGTTTAGTCCTCACCTTAGCCCCACGGGATGAATTTCCTTTGTTTTTGTTCTGGTCAGGCACATACATAGTTCTTGTACTTATCATTGATTTTGCATCCCTGCTCATGCTCCTCAATGCATGTGGCCCAAACCTCCCCACCAAAGATACAGATACTAGCAACAACCTCAAGTTTGATTCCCTCCATGTTCTATAATAAGCAAGTACTTTGCATGTGAAAACATTTCTATGTTGAGCTCTTATTTCTTCATTCTCTGAAGAGGAATGTTCTATAGTTACTGAAGAAGCTTGTGCCATATGGTCCCACCTACATGTTCTTCCTTCCTGTTTTCACAGTATATTTTGCGCTATTTAGCCACTTTTTTTTGTTTTGCTGTTGATGTATCCACAGTGATCCAACAACAACTACTTTTATGCCGTTCAGCTGTAGAATTGTGACACCAACCATGCTGTGCCTGTATGTGACTGAGTCCAATTGAGGGATGGTCATTTTTCCATAAATTGTTCTTTCCAGTTACATCCTCTGTCTGATCTCCCATTATTAGTAGTGTTAAAAGTGTTCTTGTAACAACAGCCAGAGGCTTTGGCCTCCAGCTACATGAAGCATTGAAATACATTTTTTTTCCTTTTCTTTTTCACAATCTATTAAGGTCACAGCAAGATCTGCTTTACTTTCTCACCTGGTTTCTCCTTTATTAAATGCAAATATGTTTTTATGTTGCTAAGTGGGAATGTTGTTAAGTGGAAAAGACAAGTCTGCAAAATTAAAAGAGTGCCAAATGCCCTATGCAGAATTAATTTGCCTGCCCCCATCTGCCAGTGCCCACAATAGCTCAATGCTTTTTTCCATCATAGTCAGAGAAGACAGAAACTAAGAAAAAAAGCACGAAGCAATGACAGGAAAATAGGAAAATGGAATTTAAAAAATCACAAATGGGGAAAAATAATAGAAGTCATCATCAACAACTAGACAAAAAACTCAATGAGCTACAACTCTGTTATCCAGCTGAGGGTCATGTCCTGAAATGTCTATGGAACATCCTGAAAATTTCCTGAGCTATTAGAAACTTAAACTATTTASTCTTCAGGCCTGATTAAAGAAAAGATTAATCACTCACAGCAGAATGCTTTATATTATACCTGCTGTGTGAGGACCACTCCATGATTCATCAGGTCCAATGTCATGGCTCCTCTGAAGCAAACATTATTCCTATTGTATGGAAAAATGCATTTAGACGTCAGGCTATTTTAAAATAAGTTTTTATACTGTAAGTTATACCGTAATTATAAATGGAAATACATTTAATTTAAAGGATATAAAGAATTTTCTACAGTTTCCTGTGTTAGTCCTCAGTTTCTCTTAATTTCTGTTCTCTTCTTTTGTTTTTTAGGTTATAGATACAAATTAAAAAATATGTAAAAAGAAACACAGAATCTGTGAATCTGTCACTTACTCCACAGCACATAAATTCACCATCTTCGGCAACACATTAAGGAGGTTGACTGTGAAGTTATCTCTTATTTGTTTCGTTACTTTAGGAAATCATCTACTGGGTTCTATAATTAGGGGAAAAAAACCCAGTCAACCAACCAACCAACCAACCAACCAACCTAACCCTCCTCCCCTTCAAAACTTCATTCCTTTTACTTTTCAAAGGATAAAGCCTTTGAGATTTATACATCATTAAGAAGAGATGAACAACGATCATCAGGCTTTTGCAAGACTATTTCCAAAGTAAACGAGGTCATTTTACTGGCATGACCACCATTAAGAAATTCGTCAAAATTTGGTCAGAAAAGTAACAGAGGATTCCTCAGCCCTGTTTGGTATTTTCTTTTTTGTTTTAAATATAGGCAAAATCTAGGTTAAACTGGGCCACTTAAATGATGGGTTCAGTCCTGAAAATACTTGTCGTAAAATCCAGCTTTGCACATCGGAGCAGCCTCCACCAAGTCTAGAGGAAATATTCCCATGTGTAAAATTTACTCAGATTTGTAGCACCAGGACTTAAATTAGGAAACAGTGCTGCAGGCCTGCTTGGAGGAACAAAATAGAACAGCTGCACCTAATATGTGTCATTATTATTACTGGTTTAATCTGTCCCCTGTGTAAATAAAATTATGCTAAAATGGCATTTGCCTAAACTGAACTTGATAAACAATTAACAAATGTAGCTCCAAAGCATAACAGAGGCTGGAGGATCCTCTGCCACTGATGACACATTGGCTGTGTGCAGGAACAACATGTGAAGGTGTGCAGAGCCAGGGGCTCTCCAGGGCCTTGGGGCATGGGGTGTCCACCAGATGTATAGCCATGTCTCCTCCTGCATCCCTGACTATGCAGTGGGGCAGGGTCTTGCACAAGGATGGGATTTTTCAGTGGTGGGCTCCTTCTCCCTGTGTGTTCTCTCAAAGCCCATAAGTCTGGCACTGAGCACTGGCTTCTTTTAGACACCTTTCTCCCTAAGCACATAGGATTGAAGGATATTTCCAGGAGATCTGTGTGGATCAGTGGTCACTCAGATCATGGTGCACATGGAGCTGGAGGGAATAAGGGAAAATTGAACACTGTACAGACTGAGTGCAGGAAAATACAGGCTGTAAAAAGAAACATTGAGAGCTATTCCCCAGGAGGCTGCTGAATGAGTGAAGCCTGCTCAGGGGCTGCTTTGACTTGCACTCAGTCCAGAGGAAGTTTTATGTGAGCACTTACCACAGCAGCTTCAGCAGCCCACGAAAATCCAGAGAGCACCTTGGAGATGCAGGGAAACAAAGGTACTCAGGGCTGAGGATGTGGGCTCTCAAACAGCCTAAAAAGGGGAAGCTCTTAGCCAAAGAATAAATTAGACTTGTGAGCCTGTCAGCATATCCCAATGGTATCATTTTGTCGTGACTCTCATGCCATTTGAGGTTGCAAAGAAGTATCATTGCATGTGGAGAAAGTCTTCCTCTCTGCAGCTGGGCTACCAGGAATGCGTTCAGGTCTTGTTGAGTATATTCTGTGAAACTTCACAGTGCTTGGGTTTTAGGGAAAAAAGAGAAGACGGGTCCATATAAAGTGGGAGAGGTAGAGGAAAGAATTCAAAACTCAGAAAGGATCTCCATTGGAAAGGAGRAAACATGAAATAAATGTCAAAAGACACTACAATTTTTAATTTCCAGAAACAACTAATCAGGTCTTAATTAAACTATTAATGTCAATCATTAATTTTAATATTAAATAATTTCTCAGGAACTGTATGTAATTAAGGATGTCTTTAAAAAGCAGAGATGAAAATACAGCGTGTTGCCTGTATCAAGAAATTGTCTCATCGAGGCAGAAAGGAGCAAATACAAATTCATTCTGGAATAGTTAGAAACAGAACAGAAGTACTGTGGTGGGAGGCGGGTGCCCCCCTCTTCTCCACCCCAGCACTGTCCAGTGCAGTGCTGTACACAGGCTGCACAATCCTCTCTGCCCAGGGCTCTAAGCGGAGCATCAGGTTCCTCTGAGGGCGCACCCATTGTAAGAGATAGGTGTCATTTCCAGCCTTGCTTTTCTTGGACTTGGCACAGGTGTGAGTTTGCTAAAGTGAGATGGGGAATGTTCTGAGGGGTTATAAGAACGAAGTCATCCTGGGCATTTCTGACTAAACTGAGAGGTGTGCTGCCCACAACTGCATACTTGGGAAAAGATGCAAGTGGGTCTTATATGACACAAAAAGATGACACTGGCCATCTGGACAGCTCTGGATTTCACCCAGAACCTTGGCTGGGACAGCTTTGGTAGTGTAAGGATATCCTCATGGTGGTGTACCACAGTAGAATGTCTACACTGGTGATGTAAAAATATCCACATGAGAGAGCTGGTGATGTGCATGTCCAGTGCAGTGTCTGGGATGGTCAGCAAAGATTAGACTCATCTTTTTCTGCATCTCTTCTTCTGAGGTTGTTTGCAAACACAGCAGCTTTGCTCCACAGGTGGTGTCAGATCCTTAGAGAGCCTGGATAAAGGGCTGCTCCCTCTTTCCAGCTGCCTTGCTGGATGTCTCTCTGCTAAACTGGACCAAGTAGGGCCCTGTTGTCTTGGACAACTGGTAAGAGTTCTCACCTATTAAACCAGCTCTATAACTATTTTCTTCTTCTGTTTGCACCATGGTGTGCACTGAAGCACGGGACTCTATGAATCACCAGCTCCTAAGACTTTGTTTTGTAGCAGCAGACCTTGGGATCAAATTCAGCCAGCCTACTACAGCCTTCAGTTGGTATTACAAAGCTTGGTTATTTCATCAGCTACTTGGGWGGGAATGGGGGTCATATCAACCCTGGGGCTGCTGGAACATGGCTACCTTTCTAGACAAGGGTGGGCTGCAGCCATGATGGCCAATCTTTTTAGGAAGTTTTCATGTAACTGTTATGTAATCACGGGTTGATTATTCTTTCCAACTTGTTAAATTTATGCATGATATTCACTGCTGTCATCTTTGTGGCACAGAGCTTTACGGCTGTGACTGTGAATAGTGTTACACATTGYACATTTGTTTTGTTTTCCAGAATGACTGGAATGACTTGGTGTGTATTTTTATGCAGGTCTCAYAGATGCAGAGAGGTCTGTGCTGCTCTTCTACGTCTACTCTAGCCAGTGTACTCCACAAGCATTTCAATGCCTCTATTCAATAACACTTGTTACAGCAAAAGGAAAACCTGTGATGATCTTCCCAAGTACTGTGCCAGGTGAGTGGAAAACACAAGAAATGTCTCGACTCGATAGAGGATCTTCACGTCTTTTGACAGATGCGCTACACACAGAGAAAATGTAATGGTATTTTTCCAGCCATGAGAGTCTCACCCCCTGCATAAACATCAAAGGGAACATACCAGGAATATTCAGCTAGATGAGGAGTGTGAATTCATCACAGATTCCTCCTCAGCATCTGCCTAGACTTAAAATAAGCAGATCCAGAGAGATTACCACGTCAGAAGCAGGGAGAATCCTGCCAAAGGTGAATTGCCTCTTTCCTAAATGCTGCCAAGAGGTGGGTAAGGCAACTCTAGATGACTTCTGTGATGCTTCCGCTTGGCCTTTCAGCTAGTCTTAGACTGGGATRACCTTGAAAGGCTGATAACTCTCTCACTGGTGACACTAGAAGGCATTGGCAAAATGGTACTGACTTTGCTCTAACTGTTCCTGCTTTTTGTACGATTCATGGAGGGGAGCACTCCTAGCACACAAATCACAAATCTGGWGCCTGCAGGGCATCTGTTTTTCACCACTCATGTAAAATCTATATATAACTGTCAGCTATCATTAACTCTTAGTTATGGTATGGTGTACACGTAAAACAAGCCATATTGTAAACAGCATATTTGTGATGCATGGCACTTTTTCAGTACAGGAGAAAGTCAGGGCCTGCCTGGGGGCTCATTCAGAGCATGAACAGATCAAACTGAGCTGGGACTGTCAGACAGGGAAAAATGTTAAAAGGACCAAGGGAACAGCAAATTTCCTACTCTAGAAAAGGAGAGGGTCTCACAAAACAACACAGGGAAAAGCCTCAAGGCCATATTGTACTCACCTGCCTTGCAAGGAAAGTCCCCAAATAGCACTACCTGTCATTTATTTATATGGGTCTTGACATATTAGTAATGCTATGCAGAGATGACAGTCCACAATTCTGCACAGGGAAGACAGATGTGCAGCAGTTGTTATAGCTCTTTAACAAGTACAGTGTGGAGAAGGAAATGTATTGCTCAGGGAGAGCACTCTGACATGGCTGAGACCCAGGCACAGCCTTCCTACATCCAGATTTCATCCTCTCAAAAACCTGTGGCTTCCTTTTCACCCCATCATTATCCCTAGGGGTCCTTGCCTGCAGTTAAAGAGCTGAGCCTTCTGTTTTGTTGTACAGAAACAGGTTGTTTTGCCGTGCCCTAGTTTCAGCCAAGGATGTGAGGGGGCAGAGCCTGGAGCCGTGTGGGCGTGTCTAGGTGGTTGTTCTGTACCACCCAAATAATCACTGCGAGCAGAAGTAAAGGGTTAGCACTCTTCCTTCTCATGCAGATGCACAGGAGAGTGTCAGGTACTCCAAGGTGTTTGCAGTCAGATTGTGGAAGTCTCATCTGGCAGCAGCACACCCTGCCTTCACTTTTCTTCCCTTTCCTTCTTGGGGAGCTGTTTTTCTTTTGACCACTGAGGAGATACACCAAATGAAAGCAACTTTAATTTCTGCTACAACCTGAAAGCATCAATTCCAGTAAGCAGTCCTCAGACATAGACCAATACAAGACTAATGAACAGGTTAACAAGAGTGGAGCCTGATACTGAGTTTTGACTCAAAAACTTACAAATTTTGAGGTCACTCCCCAAAATGGGACTGGATGAAAAGACAAGCTATTTTCTTTTGAAACATGATTCAGGCTGCTTTTATGTAAAGTCTAAAGTCAGAGTGTCGTTTCCAGGTCCTGTGTTCACCTGCAACTTTTTTTCTCTTTAAATGCAAGCCTCTATTTAATGACATGACCATATAAATTGAGGCATCATTAAAAAAAAAAAAAAGTCATTGCCATAAAAACTCAAACGTTGACCACACTGTGACCCTGATGAGAAAAGCAAGTTTTCGAAAAGAGAAAAACCATTTTGGTCAATAAGGCTTCTTTTTGCAGGGTTTCAGTATCTCAAAGATAGGCATGCAGAACAAGACAGCCCATCTGAAAAAATAAACAAGAAGCTATGAAAAAGAAATGTATCTTTTTTTTTTTTTGAGTTTTCCCACCACTTAGCACTAGATATCACCCATACCAGTAGTAGAAAAATTAAACCCTTTCCAGAGAAACAGCATTAGTGAATATAAATAAAAGGAAAGTGGGAACAAAGAAAGCTACTAGGTTTTTTTTATTATGATATATTTACAAATCTTCTATTTTTTGAAAGCAGAATATTTTTTATGTCTAGTGCCAAGAAATAAGGATCCTTCAAATAGAAACACACCTGAGTTTTTTCACGTAAACTTATACAGTGCTTTGAGCTTTGGAACTTCTGAGAAACAGTCCTGGTTTATAAATACAGTGAGTTGGAATAAGTAGCTGTGCAGTGAGTAGTATCATTAGCTCATCAACAGAACTCTTCACGTAAAAAAATTAAAGACATACATAAGTGTTTATAGGGTCAGGATTTCAGAGCAAGTGATGACTGCAATGGAAATCCCTAAACAAAAGAGACGGGATCCATACCTTTGATCCATGAATCACACAGCCCTTTGCATACACTGACTGATGACCATGCATCAGCCCTGTGTAACAACCATCACAAATATTTTGATGGTTCTTATTTTACAAGTGGTAAAGATCTGGTGGAGAAGGCAGTAATTGTTCTGATTTATGACWGGCTTAGAGACACGAAGCAGCTGTGTCTGCTCCAAGGTAAGAAAAGGGCTTTGAAACAAAATCTAAACCATGGTGACTTCCATCAGTCTTTCCTTCCCAATTAGGTGGCTGTCTGTGCTCCAGCCTACAGGGAAGCTATCTAAATGTTAGACATCTAGCCTAGGCTGTCGTTTGGGCTCTCCTTGTAGGTGATGAACACACACTCACCAGCCTTCCTGCTAGTCTTGAATACCTAAGTTTGGGGTGAGTAACACCTTTCAGGTGTATCTCTCTCTGCACTGTTTAAAACTGAGTGACTCAGAAAGGGCACTAAAAGGGCACCTAAAACCAGGCTCAAGGACTTTCCCTTTTTACTAAGCAAGTTTTGACCTTGGGTGCTCCACAGTTGACAGCAGTCATGGAGCCCTTCAGAGCCTTTGGAGGCATCTCCTGATTAGTGGGGCATAATGAGCTCAAAGCTGCTGCCCAAAGGCACCTCGGTCTTTAAGTGTTCTGTTTTCAGGAGGATCTAGAGCTTGAGCACAACCTCTTTAAACACGGGGTTTATGTCAAAAATGTACTCTGATCTTGGACATCTGGCAAGTGTATGTATATGCTTAATTGAGAGAATAAACATTCCTCAAAGATCCAGAGTCCTGAGATTGCAACCTTGACTTTAACCTTTTGGCTTTCTTCACATCTTAGTAAATGCAATCTATCACGCATACCACATTAGAGTCTATCCCAAAAAGACTGAAACAGATTACAGTTCTATGAAGCTGAAAAAAAATGTTTGTGATAGGATTTAGAAATGTAAGATTACATCGTAATCCTCTCTTCAAAAAGAAAAATGAAAAGCTGAGAAAAAAAAAAAGAAGCAAATTATTCCTGCTGTGGCATATGAAAACTAGAAGAATTTAATTTTCTGGTCTGTTTGTCCTAGCATGCTTCTCTAGGCTTGTCATCAGTTCCACTGGAACACAGGGAATGTAAAAGATATTTTAATACAAATTACTGAATTTGATTCATTCCATTCTCCTTATAAAATTGTCTGCTGTAAAATTATGTCTCATGTGAAACAGTTATAATTTGCTTGCTACTCGCTGTATTAATACCTATTAAAACTGACCACAGTAGCATGCACCCAGTTGTTGCAACATGCAAAAACCCACAAGATTTATTTCAATGTGTCTGGGGAGTGCCAAAGCATGAAAATATATTGAAATTTAAAAGGTCTAATGTAACTATTATATAGATCGTTGAGAAAACTGCCAGTCAACTCAGAATAGCACAGTCAGCTATTTCTAAACATCACAGGCCTTTTATAAATCCGTTTTTGTGATGTTTCCTACATGAATTACACCTGTCACAGGACTTTTTTACCTCAATTTAAAGATTTGCAGTGTCCATAGACCTCTTTAAACACTGGAAGTTTCAGAACATGAAACAAATTAATTTAAGAAAACACATCTATAAGCAGCGCTAAAGTCACCTTGCAAAAAGCTCTTACGAACAGTGTGTTTATCATCGGTACTAATTAAAGCCTGGAATCTGACCCCAGAGTTAGAGACTATCCCAATGCTGGCTACAGATCAGCCCATCTAGCAAAACAAACCCTCTAAGCAATACCACATGGAAGACCGATGGTCTCCAGTAGGATTGGCCTTTGTTGATAAGATCARTGGGGAGGCGAACATGACTAACAGTATTTCAGTGCTTTGATACTCTGGTGATAGGCACTATAAAAAACCTCAGACAGTTTGTACCAACCCACGCTCACCAAGGACGGCAGCTCAAGCCTTTCTCTTGATGGACAGAAGCAATGCTGAGGATGRCTCTTCTTTCCACAAAATAACAAGTGGTGGACAGCGGTCCACGACAGTGAGGTGATAAAGTGACAAGAGCCTTTTCCTTCCATAGGGGTCCCAGCATCTTCTCATAGGAGTATGAAAATGTCAACCGCAAAGTGAGCAAACCAGCCAATAAAGATTATTGCCGGCCTGCTAGCGTGCAGAGTGCTAAAAATTTGCAAACTTCAATCCTTCCTGCATATAACATGTAGATCAAACTACCTCTTACTGCTTCCAGCTGTGGGAGGCTGAACATATGCAGCAGGAAACCTGCAGCTGCATGTAAAAGGGAAGAAGGCACCCAGATGGTGTGTGCACAGATGGAGGGAGCTGTGCTGACAGCACTGCCCCTCATCCAGCACCAGATGACACATGGGAGCTGCTGGGGAGAGAGGGACAGCTGTGTGGGGACACTACAGTGCTTCCACGCTGTGTGAGGTTCATTTAGGCCTCATTTTGATGGATTTGGAGGTATCCTGACCTTGGTCTGGCGTTCTGTGCTGGGGGGCCTATGGAGCACTTGCTCAAGGGAGCTGTGGTGAGGAATGTGGGGCGGATGAGGCTTAGTCAGAGGAAACCATGTAAACCTCAGCAGTGGCTAATTTGTGGCTYCATCCACAAATCATTTAGGCAAACAAGGGCAACCTACTTCCACTGCAAGGTTGTAAACACATATATGTTTCCTAATCCCCCTGCTCCTCCTGAACCCAGAAAGCATTTACTAGCCTGCCTGGAAAGTCTCTTGTGCACCTAGTAGCTCCTAAAAAAGGACTGGTTTAAGAATGTAATCCCAGAAAATCACAGAATCATCCATTTGCACTGGAGGGAGCATCTGTAGACACCCAGCTCTGGCTGTGTGAAGGAGGTTCACCCTGCTCTTCTCTGGGAATCTCCCCATCGGCTCTCTTAYGCACCTCTCGGTTTACTGGCCATTTGTCGTGGGTTAGTCATATATTCTATTACCACCCACAAAAGCTGGATAAATTCATAGTTACACACCTGGTCCCTGAGGGACTCCTAATCTCAACTGAGATAAAAACTCCAGCCGACAGCAAGCACCACCCATCCTGATTATCTAATCTCAGATAATGGCCCATTACACCACCCATCTTGATTAATGGCCCGATCTTGGACTTGGAATGTCAGAAGACCACGAAGATCATCCAAGCTCATTGCCGAAGCAACCAATAGAACATCGGGAAAATCCTCTTCCATTGTGGAAGTCCTCRCCCCTGGGGGAGGTGCCAGCCAAGAAGCACAGCATAAAACAAGGGTTTAGGATGGGAGAAAACACTCTCAACAGGAGTCCACTCTCGACTTCACGGACTCGAATCTCAACTTGACTCAACTTGACTCCACTCCTCGGAATTGGACTCAGCTACTCCACTCCTCGGAATTGGACTCAGCTACTCCACTCCTCTGGACTGGACTCCACTCCACTGCTCTACTGGACTGGACTACCAGGCCTTCCTACAAGACCAGTGCCTGACTGGACTACTCAGCTACCACCCTGGTCAACAGGGTGTCAGGTTGTACCATGACTCTGTCAGTTTGTTTAGGCTGGTGTTTCTGTATTACTGCATTTATTTTAACCTTTTTTATTAAAACTGTAATTTTGACCTAAAATCTCTCGAGGTATTTTGTGTGGGGTTCATTTCCCCTGCTGGTTTACAGTCAAACCAGAACACCATTGAAGATCCCACTCTTTGCCCAGCAGATGTAGGATCTGTCTCTGAGTGAAGGGGACCCTAAACATGAGAAAATGCAACACCCAGGACCTTCTGCCAGCACTGCAGCCCTTAACACCTTGCACATAATGATGGCTCTCCTTGCTTGACTATGTTAATACAATGTTAACGTGGTAGAGCAGACTGGAGGACTGATAAGAATAGGAAATGCAGGAATACAGGGAATGAAAAGAAGAGTATGAGATAGGAGAAATTTTGCTATCACACTGGTAAATTGGGTCCATTGCTGTCCTATAGAAATGAGGAGAGTGAGCAAAGAATGGGCTTCCCTGCAGTTAGACTGTGTAGGTCTTCAGAGAAGGGTGACCTTCAAACTTCCTGGGRGGAATGGTCAGTATCCCAGGCTAACTCTCAAAATGAAGAGTGTTTGAGATATTGGTCTTTGGGCTGCACTGAAAATCTGCCAGGAAGAGCAGTGACACATTAATATACATAACTGAGTCCCAGTGCCCAGATATGTTCCCTGCCATTGTTCAGTTTATTCTCATGTGCTTTGCCTTTGAGATCTGGTCACCACGTGGATTAGTTGACATTTGTACCACTGCAATGTGCTAAATGCTACTTTCAAGAATATAGTCTTCTGAATATTGTTGCAGGAGGCAAAACAAAAGAAGCAGTAACTTCCTGAACTGTGAGTATATCAAACGTAAAACCGCTCATATAATCTGTGGAAGTAAGACATTGTCATTTCTTCACATACAGCACCAGAGAAATCACTAAGTGAGCATTAAAAGGACAATTTAATTACCTGGCAAACCTAACACTGGATGAAAACACCTTCCCTTTGAGCAACATTCTTGATATACTCTCATAGCAAGGACATAAATACTCTCTGACAGCACTGTGAAAAAAACCCAACCTGAAAGGAGAAGAGTATATAACCTGTAGTGAGATAGAAATTGCTGTTCAGATTAGTGAAATGCCTTCTGCAATCTTGTATTCTGCCTCTGACTATTGTTAGCACAGATGCTTTGAAGAAATGTGCCGCTCCACACAATGTACTGCTATGCAATGACTTGCCCATGGAACAGTTTCTGCTTAACTTTAAGACATGCATTATGTCCCAGAGCATGACAGTTTATCCCAGCTTGTGTGACTCCTACATTTTTATCCTAGCTTGTATAAGAGTAGATGGGATGATTCATACACATCATTTGGTGCTGCTTTTAGCATTTGTGGAGGAAATGGTAACTGCTCCTTCTTAGTCCTTTGACTGATTGTTACCACTGGAGTTACCATGGGGCTAGTGACAAACAAGGCAGAGGCAGGTGCTCTGGCTTTAGCTTATAACACAGCTAGATTTGGGTAATTTCTTCMAGACTTAAAAAAAAATGGGAGCTGCAAAGGGAACTATATGGCAYCAGCAAGGTCGGCCTTGTTTTTTAAATGTATAACTTACAGGTTGAGACAGACTTTATTTCTGTTTGTGTTGTGGCATGACACCTTGTGACTTTGMTTTAAGTGCGGGAGCAGGTGGGGGTTTTGGTGATTTTCCACTGGCGGGAGATTTCCCATCAGGAAGCCAAGTTCACCTGCTGGCTTCAGCTGTGAGCCTCCAGGCACCTCCAGGCTGTTGCTCATTGACTTTGAGGCCTCTCTTGCCCCATGGGTGGGTTAACTAATGACGTTCCTCTGTTCCTGCCACCTCCTCTTACTCAGAGAGCCACACAGCTCTCAGGGCCCATTGATGTGGTCCCATCAATCCATCATCATGTAATGTGGTGTGGGCCCTGACACCTCCTCCCACCCCTCATGCCGGCTTCCTCACTGGAATTGCAGACCTTGTTTCCATTTGCAAGCTTGGATTTCTGAGGAAGGAAGAAATGCTTTATGAGTCACCACCCTCAAGAGCTTTACACTTCGAGATGTAAATGTAGGAGGATATTGTTCAGAGGTCTCTCAGTTTGCTCTAAAACCCTGCAAAATCTAGTGTAGAAACCAAAATCATGACTTTCTCTATTTGGCTATATGGAAATGATTATCACAAAATGCTGATACCTGCAGAACTTTCCGTGTAATTTTCACAGTTAGGAAACAGCAAACACAAAGCTCCTCAGCTCTAARCTGACTCAAGAAATGAGCTTCCATTTACCATTGTATGCTTTGCTGTTGTTGTTTGCCAGTAAACTCTAAGCAAGTTGTCTACAATAGCAAATACTTAACATAAGCATAAATGACATGTTTTTACAAAGGATTCCAACATATTGGCTAAATCAGAAGGGCAGATAGGTGAAAAAGATGGTAAAAATGTAGTTTTTAAATGGCTTGTAGCAAAGGGAAAGTCCAGCTCTTGATGTATTATGGAACGATCTGGTAAAAAATTGTGCAAGCTCCTGGGTTCCATTTCATCTACAGATTAGGAGTGCTGAAGTTGCTACAAGAGAGGCCAAGCACCTTAGCAAACTAGGACAAGTACTCCACCCTTGGAAGATCTGTAAATATAATACTCCAAACCCATCTGACAGCCCTCCAAAAGCACTACAGGAAATGTAGATAATAACTGGTACTATCATATAGAAAGAGTAAACTGGGACTTCTTCTGGGTGATGGCTGGTGTCTAAGACCCTCTCAACAACTCCTTCTGTAACCAAAGTAGGAAAGAATCAGAGAGAGGAGAGCTAAGAAATGAGAAAAACTGAGACAATTCCAAACGCTGAATTTAATCACTGAAAAATTAGGAGTTTAAACAAAACTATTGTGACTTGTCTTTTGATCTGGACTTGTAGATATCACTTGGTTGACTTGTTGGACACTTCTACTTCAGCTAAGAATGCCCACTTCCTTTTTCTCCTGGGCAATTGTTAGCCACTGAGAATTTGGATGCCAAAGAAAATGCTAAATACTATGTCTATGACTGATGTGAAGAAGTGGAGGATGAAAATGCCTCTAATTAATCAGCCTCGTGAAACCTTTCTTGCTCTGTTTTAGCCCCCCTGTTCTGCTTGAGAAAGCAACTGTTGAGGGAGCCAAACAGGTAAGATCAGAAGAGTTCAATAAGACCTCCTTCAGTGATGGACGTTTATGGGGTTATATCAAAGACTGGCACAGGGAGAGAATTGGTGAAGGACACACACATGTTTTTGGGATGCTTGCTATGGTAGGACTGAGTTAAAGCCAGGCCTCTGACCCTTCCGCACAGAGGTTTTAGTGTTGAAGCCAGGAGTGTTTCTGCTAGTTTATCAAATATAAAAAAGGGGGAGCTCAGCTCAGTCTCAKCTAGACTTACAGAAGCGCTGGGGCCCAGCCTGCCCCATGATAAGAGGGGCCAGTATCGAGGGAGAAGCCCATTGGTGCAGATGATGCTCTCATGGCATCACCCTTCATCATCAGTTGTGGTAACAAGGGACTGCTGGGGACAGTGGAAAGTTGGCAGAGTCCTTGCAGGGCTTTATGCACATCATGTGCTGCAGGGAGACGCATGCTAAATCAGCTTCTCAAGCCAAACATGGCACTCAAGCTTTCAACAAGAGGCCTGTAAGTCCCCTTTGACCGTAGCATGGCCAGAGATCTTACTGCTGCCTCTGCCAGATATGACTTAATTTTTGAGGAACAGATTTTCAAAATGGCTCAGTCTTGAGCATAAATACAATCATAGAAATTTTTGGATTTATAGGGACCTTTAAAGGTCATCTAATCCAACCCACCTGCAATGAGCAGGGGCATCTTCAACTAGATGATGTTGCTCAGAGCCCCATCAAGCCTGGCTCTGAATGTCTCCATCCACTGCCTCTCTGGGAAACTTGTTCCAGTGTTTCACCACCCTCATTGTTAAAAAAAAAAAATCTTCCTTGTAACTAGTCTAAATATACTTCTTTTAGTTTAAAACCATTACCCTTTGTTCTATCACAACAGGTCATGCTAAAAAGTTTGTCCTCATTTTTTGTATAAGCCCTCTCTAAGTACTGAAAGGCTGCAATGAGCCTTCCCTGGACCCTTCCCTTCTCCATGCTAAGCAAGACCAMGTCTCCCTGTCTTTCCTCATAGGAGAGGTGTTCCAGCCCTCTAATCATCTCCATGACCCTCCTCAGGACCTGCTCCATGTCCTTCCTATGCTGAGGACCCCAGAGCTGGATGCAGTGTTCCAGGTGGGGTCTCAACAGAGCAGAGCAGAGCAGCAGAATCACCTCMYTCAACCTGCTGCCCACGCTGCTTTTGATACAGCCAGGGTTGGCTTTCCGGGCTGCAATCACACATTGCTGGCTCACGTCCAGATTTTCATCCACCAGTATCCTCACGTTCTTTTCAGCAGAGCTGCTCTGAATCCCTTCATCCTATAGCTTGTATTGATAGTAGGGTTTGCCCTGACCCAGACACAGGATCTTGCACTTGGCCTTGTTGAACTCCCTGAGGTTCCTACGGACTCATTGCTTGAGCTCATAGTAATCACGAGCTTGATAATCTACATATACTTGTCTGTTATCTGCAAATGTCATACTGCCTGCTATTAACTAAATTTCTCTTGTGTCTGTAAAATACCCTGCCAGCAAATTCTGTCACTGAAGTATCTGCAAAGTGTGCACTTGAGTGAAACAAGTTAAGCATTTTAGATAAGTCAGGACACGTAGAAAACATGCTGGAAATATCCATCCAGGCCTACTGAGAAGAAAATCAACCCTCTCCCTTTCTTTCTAAACTCCGTCCTTTTCTTCTACGAAACAAAGAAATTTCAGTAGAAGCAGAGAATGAGCCCCACTGACATTAATRGGAATTGCATACTGGAGGCAGATACAGGAGTGCACTTTCTGTGGCACATGATAYGGAAAGTGACACTGCCTGTCGTGATATTCATTAGTGTATAACAGCTAAAGGCCTTCGCATGCATCAGGACTCTTGACATAATGTAAAATTTTCAGAGACACAAAATTGCAGCAAATTGCACATTACTCTTTGTGAGAAGGTACCAACATGGAGATGACTAATGGAGATCTATGTGCTRTAGTCACTTTTTCTGACTTAGATTTTCCGGTGGTGCTTCAGAAGTTCAGCTGTCTTTCTTTCCGGTCCTCCACTGTGGCTGGGTACAGAAGCTGCACCACCAGCCACTGAGGTAGCCAAGCGTAATACCTGGATTCACAGKGCTTGTTTCTGTGTTTAAAGGCCTGTCCCCACAACCATGACAGAGCACATAATATCAATGACGGACAGGGGACCCCATTAACCTGATCAGAAAAAACAGCATACTGACCCAGCTCTTCCTAGGGTCAGGTCACCCACCCTTGCAGGAGGATGTCAAGCCCAACAGAGAGGGAGTAAGACCCACGGAGATGAGACAAAAGTAGTGAGTCTCTGGAATGCTTGGCAGGCTGAGGGGGGTTATTGTCTCTGGGAGAATGAGATCCTGAGGAAGGGCATTTCTGCATGAGACTTAGTATTGGACATTTTGGGGAAAAAACAAAGGTGGGGAAAGGGAGCTAGCAAGGGGGTCTGGAGAGGAACAAGCATGGGACAAGACAGTGATAGTAAAGGTATAAAAGAGGCCAGTCATGCAAACAGGCAGCTGGTCAGCAAGCTTGTCTGGCCATGCCCTGCACTTCATCAGTACAGTCTGTCCCATCTCCTGATTAAATGCCATTCCAACTCTTCTCCTGGGAGCATCCTGGGTGTGTGGGGACAGAGTGCAGAAGCTGAGCAGGATCAGGGTCAGAGGGACATGTGACAGGAGAGGCCAAAGTGCATGTGTATTGTGCTGGTGCATATGTCAGTGGTGTTCACGATTAAATACCAAGCCAGACTAGATGGCAAGTACGGTAAGAGACTTTGGAGCCAGATATTGAAGTGTCTGTTGTAGTTTTGGGCCATGTTCTGAAAAGACCCAAGGGTCCGTGAGTCATCTGCTGGAGGGACCAAGGGATGCAGGGGATGACTGAGAGGTTTGCTTGTGTGTGTGCTTGTGTGTCTGAACATGTGCAAGGGGGTTTGTACCTTAGGAACCTGGAGTGGGGCCACAGCCACAGGGCATTGCATGCCCAAGTGCCAGTGCCTGCAGAGACTGGGATCCAGCGGTAGCTGCTAGGCAGACTGACAATCCAACCCCAGCTAACGGAGGGACCCATATTATATGTATGTGTACATTTCCCACTCCTAAAACTTCCTGGAACTGCCAGAGGGCAGGACAGGATCAACCCATTTGAGCCACCTGTGTATCTGTATTTCCACCTGTGCTGATCTGTATGGCCAGCAACGTGTGTATGTGCATCTTGTGTGAGCGTGGATGTGTTCCAGTGGTGGCTGTGTGCTCAGCCCCTCTATGGGACAGACAGAGCTGTGGCTGCCTCGCCTTGATCAGGCTGCTGGGTTTGGCAGCCCCAACAATAGATTACTTTGCAGAGGCATGGCTTGATTTCATTTAACGTCCATTCATCAGTTTTGCTGAGAGAATATGGAATCAAGTACTAGCAAAAAAGGGCATTTCGGTTGATCAAGTTTCCCTAAAAACAAAAGGTGTGTCTGGACTGTAGAGCTAGGTTTAAGATCCCAGATCAGTTCTCTATTAGTCTTGCTGGTGTAGCTTGGACTTGAGTGTACTTTAAACACCCAAATAATTACCCAAACCTCCTGGCCTCCTGGCCTCCTCTGTCAGGCTCCTGACACAGAGTGGATCACTCAGCATGCAGCATTGCTTTTATTTCTTGGCAGGTCATAGATTGTAAGGACAGGACTCACTAAGAACCTTCAATGGTTCTTTAAAACTGCACTGAGGTTGCCCATGGTCCCAATAACCTGCTGCCCACTGAGGTCTGGCCTCATCTGCAGTCACGTCTCTGCATGACAGATAACGAGAGGGAAGAAAGGGCCAGTGACAGAAAGCTGTGAGAGAAGAGCCTGAGATGAGAGAGCCTGCAAGACAGGCTCTGCCCCAACAGCTCTTTAAGCCTGTTTCCCCACTTGAATCTGCAAAAGAAATAAGATAAAATAACCCAACAATAGGGCTCTGTGTGATTCAAGCCACAATACTATGTCTGTCATAAAAGAAAAAAGCTTTTGTTTATATTTGGCTGGTATCTATGAATCACAAAGGCCACAAAGATTTTCACCAACCTTTGCACCATCTTTGATGGTTTGCAGATGTTTTCCACCGCCGCTTAATTTCAAGTTTGAGCTGCTTTAGCAAAGACACATTGGGAGCAGCAGCTCTGATGGCCTTTCTCTGAACTGACTTTTACCTTACATAGTGCTTCTTGCTTTTTAAAGCTTGTTGTTTTTTTTAGATTTGAGCAAAAATGGGTATAATAGTGCTGTTGGGAATTGGTGGTACTGCCAGCTTGCTCAGTGGTATTTTTACAGCCAGATACAATGGCTCGAAAAGGAACAAAGCAAAAACACCCTAAGATTTCCTCCCCCACCCCATTTTCCCAAAAGGACAAATCTAATCTGTGCAATAAAGAGTATCTCTTCCAATCCAAAGAAATATTTTAATATAACATGCTAAAGAAGAAATTGAAGACAGTGAATAACTGCCCTTCTCCCATTGCACTGTTTGCTGATTTTATCATTAGATTACTGCACTGTGGTTTTTTTGAACAGCCAAGCTGTTTCACTTGCCCTAAATGACTACACTCTTTTGAATGAAACATCTCCTTGATTCAGAAATCATTTATTTCACCAGGAGTGGGGCCTCCTCTGTCAGACACCTGACACAGAGTGGATCCCTCAGCAGGCAGCACTGCTTTTGTTTCTCGGCAGATCATAGATTTTAAGGACAAGACTCACCAAGAACTCTCAAGCCAATGTTCTTTTTGCGTAGACCACAGGACTTACTGAGATTAGTTCATGCTTCAGATCCAAAGACAATGGTTGGAATAAAACAGATCTTTCTGGAAAAACTTCCAGTATAAACATTTTTTTATCCATTGTGAGTTGTTCCGATGATGGAGTACTTTCTTACAGTAAATTACTTTTAATTAAAAATTTATTTCCAACCCCAGCCACTGGATCTTGGTTTGTATCTTTGTCTGCCAGACTGAAACAGTCTCTCCAGTTGTCTGTTAACATATGGGTGGCTCTGGGTTGTAATCAAACCACCTTCTGGTTTGATGGTTCCTTTAGACCTCTCCCAGGTACATTTTCCAGTCCAGCATATTTTTGTGCTTTGTGAAGAGTCTCAAGAACATCAACACCAGTGTAAGATCCCTAACTCCACCTGCTTCCTTTCTCCCCTAATTCTCTTCCCCACGATTCCCAGAAACAAATATATATCAGAAACATCTTTAGATGATGAACATACCCCTGAACAGGAGTATTTTGAGACCAGAATTTGACCTATTTTTGGTGCATTTGGCATATGCCCCATTGATTCTGCATCACCCTTGCTGCCTGATAAAAATGTTATACAGTACCAACTCCACTTCCCAGGATCCCCATCAGCCTGACAGCTCTACAAATTATCTGGGTTGCGCTATTTATCATGCTAGCTTTCTCCCAGGCATCTGGAACTTCCCCAGCATGCTAAGATTTATTTTCTTTGGTTTGTTCTTTTTTTTTTAGACTGCTAGATACAGGTTACTCGRATCCTTGCCCGACTTTATTATCTGCTTTTTAACCTCCTCTTTAGTTACAACTAGAACGAAAACTATGTGATCACTGTTGGTTGACATGAATAGATTATTAAGGTTTTGACTTTTTTTTTCCCTGGACATAGGAGAAAATATTACAGAATAAGCCTCTTTTTTACATTTTTCCTATTGGCAGTTTTACTATTTTCATCTCATAATGGACTCATGTCATCTTTAGTATTCTTTATGTTCTGGAAATACTAAAATAAAATCCCAAACATACAAGAAAATACTCCTTAACAGGCAACTTTTCTCAGCTCTGCTTGTCATGGTTCTCCCTGTGACCTGTTTCTTCTTTTATCAATTTTCTCGAAAACCTACCTTCTAATTTATATGCATTGTCATTAAGAGCCTTTTGCATTTTCTCTGGGGGTCCAAGTACACGTATGCATAAGAAGTTTTACTTGCCTTCTGAGGCAGGCCATTTAATGAATGTGGATTCTTTTGTTGGGTGGGGCTTTTCTGGGCATCTCCTTAAGTGTTATCCAATGATTCTTAATCATCGTTCAGATTTTTCTGTTAATAAGGTCTTTCTCCCAGTTGAATTTCTCCCAGCATTGTTTTCCGCTAAAATGATTTTTTTTCTTTAAAGCACAATTCATATCCTTTACTGGCTTGGACTTCATTCTGAACAAGGCACAAGCGGCACAAAGTGAAACACAGGAGGTTCMCTCTGACCAGGAGAAAAAGCAGCTTTTCACTGGGAGGGTGGCCAAGCACTGGAACAGGTTGAGCAGAGAAGTTGTAGAGCCCAAGGAGGTTTTCAAAAGCCATCAATGCGGATGTGGCTAAGGGCACGGACAACCAGCTCCAGGTGGCCCTGCTCGAGGTGGGGCCCTGGACAAGGGGCCACGGCGGGCGGCGGCTGCCCCAGAGTACCCAGCTCCAGCAGGCGGGGAGCCCTCGGCAGCGCCCTTGTGGCAGGAGGGGCCAAGCCCCGGCCCCGGGCTCTTTCCCCGGGGTGCCACAGAGACGATGGGATACAGGGGGAGGGGCTCTGGCGCCATCGCCCTCAGCCCTGAGCCCCCTTTTCCATCTAGCCCTCAGTGAGCAGCAGGAGGAGGCAGAGGTCGGGTCAGTCCTGGCAGAGCAGGAGAGCAAGGACGGGGCCTTGGCTGGGGAGGACAAAGACTGGGAATACCACACCGAGCTCGAGCTTTCCCAGTGCAAAGATGAGGTAGACCCAGAACTGTCCCAGAGAGAAAGGAACAAATACCAAGAAGTGTCCCAAGAGGAAGACTGCCCCAAGCAAGAGTTGTCCCAAAGAGATGTCAGTAGCTACCAAGAACTCTTTGACTAGGATGAATGCATCCAGCAAGAGCTGTTCCAAGGAGCAGTCAAGAGTTACCAAGGAGCGTCCAACTGAGAAGAATGCATTGAGCAAGAGCTCTCCCAGGTAGAGGTCAAGAGTTACTAAGAACTTTCCAACTGGGATGAATGCACTGAGCAAGAGCTGTCCCAAGGGGAAGCCAGGAGCTACCAAGAAGTGTCTGACTGGGAAGAATCTACTGAGTAAGAGTTCTCCCAAGGAGATATCAGTAGCTGTGAAGAACTCTCCAACTGTGATGAATGCATCAAGCAAGAGCTGTACCAAGAAGATGTCAACAGCTACTAAGAATTTTCCGACTGGGAAGAATGCACAGAGCAAGGGCTGTCCCAAGGAGAAGTCGGTAGCTACCACGAACTCTCTGGGATTAATGCATCCAGCAAGAGCTGTCACAGGGAGAAGCCCTTATCTACCAAGAATTTTCTGACTGGGAAGAATATATGAAGAAAGGGCTGTCCCAAGGAGAAGTCGGTAGCTTCCCAGAACTGTCTGACTGGGGAGAATATAGCGAGCAAGAGCTGTCCCACAGAGAAGTCATAGGCTACCAAGAACTGTCTGACTGGGAAGACTCCATTGGCCAAGAGCTTCCCAAAGAGGAAGACTCCATTGGCCAAGAGTTGTCTAAAGGGAAGGGTAACAGAGCCTCCGTGCAGTCCAGTTGGGAAGATGACAGTGACAAAGAGCTTGCTTAGGAGAATTGGGAACAGGTGACTGTCCATAGCATTGGGGTCAAGCCCTTGCTGTGGGAGGAAGACAAGTGGGATGAAGTGAGCATCCTTGAGCTGTGTGAAGAAGATAGAGAGCAAAGACTGGGAATTTTTGCAGAAGACGGGCTCCCCGTGCCTGTCCCTCGGGAGGCACAGGTTGAGCACCAGGCATTTAAGCCATGCCACCAAGTGCTGCCAAGTGCCTCCCCTCCCCATCTGGAAGCCCAAGCCCTCAGAGGACACGCGGCTTCTCCCGCCTTTGAGGAGCAGGTGCCAGAGGCCAGGACAGAGAGACTGGTCCCAGCCCCGCACAGCTGCCCCAGCCCCTCAGCTCCCCAGCTGGGAGCCCAGGCCYGCAGGCAGCAGCCAGTTCCCCCAGGAAACGCCCCTCCTGCTTCAGGCTGGCACTGTGCAGCCTGTTCTGCTGCCCCTGCCTGGCGGCACAGCCGCAGGATTAGTGCCCGCTGCCAGCGCCAGCCCGGGCCCCACAGATGGCAATTGGCCGAGAGCCTGACCGGCATCCTGAGGGAGCCACACGGGCTGCCTTTGCCCGGACGTGTCCCCACGGTCTGAGCAATCCCCGGCTGCTTTGGATCATCCCAAGGGCATCTCCCCGAGACCAGAAGTTACCAGTGTGGTCAGCCCCAAAGCAGCACCCATGGGGGACAGTTGGTGCCAGGTGGCTCAGCGGTGAATCCCACGGAATCATCAAGGTGGAAAGAGACCTTGATGGTCAGGCAGTCCCACCGTCACCCTGGCACCACCATCATCACCCCTAAACCATGTCCCCAGCTGCCACATCCGGATGACTCTTCAACACTTCCAGAGATAGCGACTCCACCACCTCCCTGGGTAATATCTGAGCACTGTGTTAGGGAAAAACTGTTTCTAATGTTTAAGCTGAAGCTCCCCTGGTGGAATCTGCCAGACTGTGACACACATGTTCTTCCAAAAAAAGAGAAAGTTTGGTTTAAGAAATAGTAGTAGTAAAAAAAAACCCCAACCTCCCACACACAAAAAAACCCAAAAAAACCCCAAAAGAAAAAAGTTAATAAGAACAGGAATAAGAATAGGAATAGGAATAGGAATAGGAATAGGAATAGGAATAGGAATAGGAATAGGAATAGGAANGGAATAGGAATAGGAATAGGAATAGGAATAGGAATAGGAATAGGAATAGGAATAGGAATAGGAATAGGAATAGGAATAGGAATAGGAATAGGAATGGGAAGAATAGGATGATGAAAAGGAAGAAATAGTAGTAGCAAATAATAAGAAGAATATGAAAAAGAATAATAACAATAAGAATAGTAAGTTGAATAAGAATATGAATAATTAGAACAAGAATAAGAAGAGAAGGAGTAGTAGTAATTAACAATAAGAAGAATAAGGAAAAGAATAAGAAGAATAAGAAGACTAAGATGAATAAGAAGAAATAGTTGTAGTAGTAAATAATAATTATATTATTACATTATTATACTATAAATAATAACAATAATAATAATAATAGTATCACATTAAAATACACATCCACACATCTACTAGAATCACAGAATGAAGGGAAGGACCTTAAAGATCATCTAGTTCCGACTGATTATCTTCTGCTCTCTGTCTCTCTCTCTCCCTCTGAGTCCTCTTTCCTATTTCTTTCTCTACCTCACATTATTGGTTTAATAAAATCCATGTTAAATAAAATCCATATATTGTCATGATATGGTCTCATTTGCACTTTCATTTGGGCAGAGGCATCTCTCCCTAACGAGATCGTAACCCCTGGGCAGGGTCCCTTCCAACAGCAAGCATTCCATGATTCTGTCAGCTACTCACTTCCTTTCTCTTCTCTCTGCTTTGAGCTGGGAATGGGCTTAAAAATGTCCAGCAAAAAGCATTTGCTGTTTGCTCTGGGACACCACACAGYTTCAGGACCTTGTCACTGGCACACACACGGCTCCCTTGGGAGGCACAGCAGAAACAGCCCTCTGGGACCCTCAGTAATTCCCTTCTGTGATCCATGGCACACACTGCAATGGTCTGGAATTCCAGTTYCCAGCAAGGAAAAGATGTTTCTGCCTTTTGAGGCAAAGCTCTGAAGGGGCCGAAACCCAAGTGGAGCAAGATCTTACAATGCCATTTCACTACCAGCCTTAATAACTTATTCGAGGGTTGTTTTAGCACGTGGATTGGGAAAAATGATTTGGCGAGGGTCTTCGGCTGGGAGATACCACAGGTAGAGATAGACACTATGAAAGAAACAAAGCAGGCAAAGAAAGGCAGAAGAGAAAGGAGGACACAAATAGCACTAAGCTGAGAAGGTGGCACTCTGAAAACCAAACCAGAACTTACTGAAAAGGAATGGGACAGAAATAAAGAATTCTGAAACTTTTATTTACTATCCAAATACAATTTTGTCCCTTTACTGCAAACCTCCTACTGATAACAGCAGTCATCCAGCATGGTTTTCAGAAAGTACTTAGTTCTAAATTGATGTTCCAGGCTGCAGACACAACGAAACACGGAATGGGCTTTCTTCTCCTTCTGGTTACTTTGACATCTTCAGTAGAGGAGGCACCAGGAAGCAAAGGGCAGCTTGTGTTCACCCTTCAGTAGGAAGCAGGGAGCTGGAAAAAGGTCTCGTAATCTCTATAGCTGTTCCCACAGGGATGTGAAGGCTGATTCCAGACCCCCAAGGGTGACATTAAGGGGTGCCTTCATGCTATGGTCTCTTGATATTGAGGGGCAGCGTGGCAATTTTATTCACTGGGCTTGCTAATTCTGCCACAAGCCGGGTGAGTAGGCCTCTGCCCCCTGGATACAAAGATTCTGTGATCTCTCTTTTTTGGGGAAAAAGCCAGGCACATTGGTAGTCAAAGCCCAGTGCCCACGGGTGACATTAACAGGGTTATTTACTGCATGAAAGGATGTGTGGGGCTGTTCACGTAACTCTTTGCAGTTGTTGCTTTGTGTGCAAACAGCGTCACTCCATAACACTGAGGGAAGAGGAAACCTTTTGTTGTATGAAAACCAACAAAAACTCTGAGTTTGACACCAGTGTCTTTGACAGGCCGCTGAACACCTCTCCTGGCCCACTCTCCCTAAGGAAAGTCCCCCTTTTTGCCCACCCTTGGAAGCACTCTTCTTGTCCTGTTCTGCCCGTTCTGGATGGCGGGGCAGAGTGTGCCTTCAGTGAGTTTGCTGGTGACACAAAACTGGGAGGCATGGCTGGCATGCCAGAGGGTTGTGCTGCATCCCGAGGGACATGGATAGGCTGGAGRAATGGGCTGACAGGAACCTGGCAAAGTTCCGCACGACGAAGTGCCAAGTCCTGCACCCAGGCAGGAACGACTCCAGACACCGGGACATGCTGGGAGCAGCTGGCTGCAAAGGAGTTTTGTGGAAAGGACCTGGGGGTCTTGGTCAACAGCAAATTTAATACAAGCCAACAACACGTCCTTCCAGCAAAGAAGGCTAAGGCCACTGTCATCAGTTATACCCGACACATTGCAAATTGTTCATTTTTTCATTAGTCTTTCTGCTGTAGTAAAGACAAGATCTAATGTAGGAGATTTCCTAGTTGAAYATAGCACTGAAACTGTTGTCGGTAACATTTGCAATGATACCYTCTTTTGTTCAGTATGGAAAATTTGGGCTATTTCAGAAAGTCAAGCTACTCAAAAGATAAAAACCCTGACAACAAAACAGGTCAAGAAAACAGCCCAACTTCTTTGCCCAGCTGTCTATATTCTGAAGAAACCTCCTGCTGGCCCCTCTGAAAACCAGTCCTGTAATATTTTACAGACTTTAATAGTAAAGTATCACCTTCAGCAGCCCATGACATGTCACCATCATGCAGTGATCACCTTCCTTCAGCAGGGATTCAGAAGATGCACAGGCTCCTTGTTTGCATAATGGGATCTCCTCTGATGCCAAAACCAGAAGAGTATGGCTCCAGGGACATCACAAAGCTTGTGGGTAAAATGGGGATCTAATGCAGAGTGTACCCAGTTTGCCCTTTATTGTTATCAATATAACAAAAAGGATTAGAAAGGAAGATGCACTTGAAGAAAAGATTTGTAAACACAACATCTAAAATAATGTCCTTTGGGTGTCTTTATCTGCATTGCACAGAGAGATGAGGCAAATATGCCTGTTTCATATGAATGCAGGAAGAGCAAGTCCTGAAGCTCACTTTGTGTCAAAGGGATTCACTCTTAGCTTTTTCTGGTCCACATGACATTACATGTCATCCTCTCAGTTCCATCGCAGAAGTCCAGTTACTCAGTGCTGCAGAAACTGGTATTATTTTGTGCCTCAAATTTCCCAATGTTCTGTATTGCATTCTTTGTGCTCTGGTGAGGAGTGATACACGATATAAAAGACTATCCTAAGGCAAATCTGCATGTCATAGGGAGGAAGTATTATTCCAATAGGCTTAGATGAAAAGCTAAGCTTTCAAACTACCATTTCTCACACCTACTTTTAGTACACTACCAGCATCCACAATGCTCACCTATTCTAYAAAGCCTGAAAAAAGTAGCAAACAGGTCTTGCATGATGATTTAATTTGTTAGAAGAACAGCGTTTTGAAACATTGATCTGATTTCTGCAAACAAACACACATGTACCCTTACACAGAGTACCAGAGAGGACCAGATAGTTTTCCAATTTTGTGTTTTGTTTGCAGCATCCTCAGTGTCTACAAGACCTGTTCCTCCTTGGAAGACTTTTCCAGACAATCCAGGAGAATTCAGATTTTGTTGTAAGAGGATTTTTCCCTTTTAACTATTTAATATTTATTTATTTATTTATTTATTTATTAAAGTGTGCTGGCACTTGCAGGAGCAGGTTATGTTTGCACTGTAGGCCACCGGTAGCTGATTCAACAGTGCAGAAGCACAAACACACAGGCTTACCCACACACTCTCACGCACACACACACATGCACACACAGAGCTCCACAGGAAAGTGATTGATGACCAGTTCTCATGTCAGAACTGTGACATTTCTGGCTGAACAGCTTTTTACCCTTCTTTTTTTTTTTTTTTTATGCAAAAGCCACGGCATAAAGATAAGAGGCAGAGCACTTAAGACATGTTTACAAAGATTAAACCACTGACTTGGCTTTAGTTAAAGTAAATTCTCCTGCCTCCCACTGTGCAATGAAGGTTTACAAAGGGAGGACTGGCAAAGGTTGCTTCGTCTTCTTTTCTGGTACTGTCTGTTGGCTCCAAAACAAATGCACGACTTAAACCACATAAAAGGGCAGCAAGGTATTAGCACTTTTGAGGAGTTCAGCATCTGACACATTCCTAATCGGCCCGGGTAGGTTTTTGATCTGAGCTGCTGCAGTGCTTTTATATTGACAGGGCAATTTAATAAGCCCAAAATTCGAGCTTCCCTCTGCAGCCAAGGAGTTCCCAAGCCCAGCACTCAGCCCTTCTCTGCTGCCATTGTCACCGGCAGGGCTGCCTGCTCCCTAGCTCTCCCCTGGGGCAGAGAGGTGCAGGGAACCCCAAACCCCCATGTTATAGCCTAAAATGCTCTCACTTTCCCTGAGGTTGAGACTGTAGTAGATGAACCTGAGGATGGATTTTCGGATGTTATATAAAAGGGCAAAATTGCACAACTGCAAACCTCCAGCACTGAAGACAAGATTTTACTGAAGGGAAGGTGCTATATGCTCAGACAGTCCCTGGATGCAGAGAGCAGCAGAACAACCATGGCACAGCAGGGAGGAGGAGGAACTGTAAAAAATAATGGGGGATAGCAGGAACACAAATCCCTAGAGAACAGATAAAAAATAACCAGGTAAGGCTCACAGAAAAATTTTTTTAAAGATCTCAAGCACGTCTAGAAGTTTTGTATTAATGTATTTGCATTAGTGTGAAACACTATTATGGTCCATTTGCAGAAGGAGAGTGTCTTGGCTATGGCAGGAGAACAGGAAAGGACAAATGTCATGTCTGCCTCCAAACAAATTATGTGCCTGTGAGATTATTTATTTCAGAATTCATTATTACAGCAATTAATGACTTAATAATAGTAAACACAAGCATGGAGAAAGGAAAGGGGTTGAACAACAGCCTTTCACTTTAGTTTTTGTCACTGGTGAGGAAAACAGTCATTGAAGTCAGCTCTGGTGAGGTGTAATCGAGAGGAAGACAGGGTGAGGCAGGAGGTCTGTACTGAGACAATATTGTATTGCCAGTCAGAGTGGAAGGACATATGGGCTAGGTGCAGCACACCCTCTCCCAGGTTTAGTCGTGTTCAATATTTTTATTCACGCCCCAGACGACGGAGCAGAGAGGATGTACAGATGGCAGCCAGCAGGGAAGGACTGTCAGGAGTTTGGAAGATAGGATTAGAATTCAAAATGATCTTGAAAAAACAGTATTTTTAAGGTGTAACAGGAAAACCTGCTACTCTGGAAACAAGCTTAAAAATTCTTCCTCACACCGGCAATAACTGGCTTTATACTGCAGGGTGGAACAGCTGCCCAGCCACCAGCTCTGCAGGAAACCATCTAGAGGCTGTAGTGGATCACAGGCTGAACAGCAACTTTGTGTTGTTGCAGAAGAGGGTAGCCCCAAACTAGCAATGCGTAAGCAGAATTACACCCTGTGAGACACACAACCAATTTTCAGCTCTGCAAAGTGAATCTGAGTATCTACATGCAGTCTGGTAAACTGCTCTCCAAGAAAGATGTAGTTCAGCTATACTAAGTCAAAAGAACTGCAAAATGGCTAATTAAAGGTCTAGAAACACAATGCAGGAGAAAATTTAAGTTACAGAGTTGCTTGAGAAGAGAGGACTTTCTGCCATGACACATGGGGTGACAAGAGACAGATGTAGACTAAAGGAAGGCAGACTGAGGTTAGAGATCAGGAAACACTTTCCTAATGCTAAAGGGGGATCACATAGGAACAACTGAACCACAGCATGTCCACCAGGGTAGGCCTTTGAAGTGCTTGCTGGACTATCTGAGATGTAGCTGAGCCCGGCTGACAGTAGAGTAGTGGTCCCACCAGCCTATAAATGAGGTCAAATGGCTACATCCCAGCCCACTTGCCCAGAGTACACTCAAACCACAGTTTCTAAATCACTAAATTGCCTCTCAGCACTTACCTCAGGGCAGGATAATACTTCAGTGCAAGGACCCAAAACATAACAATTGCTTATAATGTCTCATGATTTACCATCTCCTTCATCGTAATGGCTTCTGGGAGACCCATTCTTTAACACCCAGCTCCCGATCTTTGGGATACAGGGAGCTGGGGTCAGTGCTAGAAGGTCTGAGTATCTGCACAGGGACACTGCAAGCCTGAGAGGCATATTTAATTGTCTGGTGGGCCAACCTACTGCCATAATCACTGGGCTAAGCTCTTTTCATTATCAGTGGAGGGAAACAAGTCTTATTAGGCAAAAAAACATCTACCCCAAATCAACAAGTGAGTCAGAACCAGAATAAAAAGAAGATGACTAATAAGGTCTCCCTGCTAACCCCATACATTGTGGCCTCTACTACAATACATATACCAGGCAAACAGTCTCTGGGAACCCCATTTCTTTAGAGACAAATAAATTTTGAGTCAAAAGAAGCTAAAAGCAGGCTTAGGGTACAAATCTAGCAACAATCTCCAAAAAAACAAACCAAAGATAAATTTGTAATTTTTGAAGAATTTCTCATCCTATTTCAAAGCAAAACAAGGTTTTAAAATCAAGTTTCAGCTGACATTGTTAGTGTATACTGGCACCTACAAACATTTCTCTCACTCAAAAAAAAATCCACATGAAAAAAATTGCAGACAATTGGTGGGTTAGGGTCTTGGGGGATTTAAAATGCATGACGTGGAACCCGTTTAGCAAAATTCATAAAGGAGCAAATGTGCTGTAGGACTTTCAGGGGAGGTACAGTACATTCTGCTCACACTCAAGAGTGCGAGTGTGGCACAACCAGCTGGGTTTTTAAATGCCTGCCATTGTGGTTTGCTCCATCCATCAGTCAGTCAGCTCCCAGATAAAGTTTCTTGCAGCATTCATTTCTGGGCCTTAATGCTCTTAAGAACCAATGAACTGTTGATTATGGGGGTGTCTCAGACTGTCAGAGGGTTTCTTTTACCCTCATTACAAGGCTTAGATGTTGGTGGGAAATAAGCAGATAGAACAAACTGAGGAAACATCTAAAGACCACAAAAGGGCATATTTTCAACAGATACTCCTACACAGCCCTTTTGCAGAACTTGCAGACATGTCTATTTGCATTTGGCAAGTGGGTGAATGAACAGAGAGATGACATTTTATACAGGCATTTGCAGTGACTTCTTTGTTGTTCAGAAGGAGGTTGCACAACCATGCAATTTTCCACACACAAAATGGATGCAACTGTAAATTTTTCAGGTGCACTTAAAAATGCTGTTAAAAACCTCCATATGACTCTTTCAACATGGAATTCACTGTTCTCACTTCCACTTCTTCCTTACCTCACATCTTTAGCCAGAAACATTAAAAATACACAGAGCTCATAGAGAAGCAGCAGCCTTAGCTCTGAATCTCCGTGTTTTTCTGTGTTTGAATAAAACGTTTAATGTTACTTGAGCTGGCAAGAAAGGTGGGGGGTTGTGTGTGTCTTAGTAGAAATTAATGTTTTGGTTGGCTGGACAAGCTCAGGAAATTTCTGTAGTGAGCATGATGAGAGAGGATGTTTGGCAAGATGTTTTCCAACAGCTGGTACAGGTGAAGGATTAGGGGAAAAAAAATGCTTTAGAGCCTTTTCCCTGATTTTCTGCTTTGTACCCCTCTTAGATATACAATCAATTTTAAAGTCTCATACAAATCTCCCTGAAATCCATGGGTCTCTTTCCACTGGCTCAATAAGTCTTGAAATAAATGCTCCAAATGCTGTTTTGGTTATTAAAAACATTTTGACATTCTTCCCTGCCCTCTTAAACACAGCTATTTTTGGAAGAAGAAACAGATACTGGCCTCTCTATGCAGCCTGAACTCAGAGAAACCACCCAGGTGACCCTGCCCATGGCCAGGACCCAATGATGTGTCAGGGTTCCAACATGTTAGGTGATGGGGTGACTTGACTCACTGTTTCCCCCATTCTGCATGGGTGAAGGATGGGGGAAGAAAGGCCATGGAGGGCACAGACCTTCAAACTGCCTGATGGCAAAGGTGGTACAGAGAGGGGAACAGTCTTGGATATGGTGTGTTGTGCCTTGTGGGACATGAAGGGTGGGGATGGTCCTTAGCTGATGCCGTTGCCTAAAGCTCTTTGCTAAAGGGTGCATGATGCAGAAAGAGAGCAGGATCAGCCTTTAAAATTCAACATAATTTGTGTACAGAGAGTTTCCAGCAACTGTCTTCACCCCATTCACTCAGCAATACAGGTCTCCTACACCATAAATGCATTCATGCAGACTTTTTGGTATTTTTAATATATAGATACTTCTGCAAAGTGAACATTTACTGACTCCAGAATTGCTTTTGTTTAGTTCCTTATGAAGGTCAGAATTATTATAAATCTACACAAATTGAAACAGTATTTTGGCATGGCTCTGACRTTTGAACTAAGTTAATAAAAACAATGACATATAGTATTCGGGTATCATTTAATCTTAGGAATCCATAGTGAGCACAAAGACCAAAATAAACTCTTGCAACACATGTTTATTCACATATTAAGATTCCCTGAGACTGTTCTACATTACTGAMTTTCATATGCTTGGAAAATAAGAAGGCTTTTTCATATTCATGCTCAGTGAGTGAAAACACATCACTCAGGAGACCATCTGCTTCTCTCTGGAGTGTGGATCTTGACCTTAACACGTTGGGCTGCATACAGACTCTGAGGGGAAAAGATGTATTTGGGTGCTTCAGCACAATCTTAAGAGCATAGATAATTCAGTCAGCATTCAGGGGATTCAGTGTTAGTTCAGCTGCTACAGCAGCCAAAATTATGGGAGATGATTCAAGTTTTCATCTGTCTGCTGTGGTACAAATATTCTGCCACAACCAGTTTGCCATTTTATCCCAATTCATTTATACAAGGCCATACCTGGGTCCCCAAGAAACAGATGACAGTTTTGCCACTCACTTCCCTGTGATCACGATTTAGACTGCAGTGAGGAAAAGAAAAAAAAARGRAAAAAAAAAAAGAAAGAAAAGGAAAAAAGCAAAGAAGAAAAATAGGGGCAGCAAGTCCATCTGGAGAGTGGCAAGCTGCCCACCACCTCGGTGCCCACAGTCAGCACAGCCAGAACAAAGGCAGGAGAGGGGAGAACTCTGGTTTGGGTATGTATACCACTTTCACCTTCCTGAGGGCTCCCCAGGCTCCTGGGGGGATGCAGCACCTCCTTGGACGGCTTCTCTGGAGGGAGCCACTTTCTCTTCGGTCAGTATAAATGGAGGACCGGAAGAGACAGTCCTACAACTTCTGTGCTCTCAGCTCCAAGTGTCTGCAGGAGTAAGCCAAAGGTTTGGCTAGGCTGGGGTGGAGGAAGGAGCTGCCTTTAGCACATCTTGCAGCTTGGAGAGTCCAGGCGTTCTGGCTGGTGGGGCTGTGCAAGGAGGGGGAGCTCAAATGCTTTTAATGTATTCAAAAGCCACATTACTTCCCAGGTTTGAGTCCTAGAAGGACTTTTGAAACAGGTTCCTGACAGGTGCTTCTCTGCTGAGAACATTCGCTTCTTCCTGAGTCAGGACAGTTGCAAAAGAGCATTTTAAGAGGAGCTGGACTCAATTAGAAGAAGAAAGTTGCCATGCTGGAGTGCCCACTTGGAGTTTTAAGGGCATAGAAACCACAATGCACAAACAAGCCCTGATAACCTGCAGCAAATTTATTCCTAACTCAGAGTTCACAAGCTGAAGCTGAACCAAAGCAAAGTTGTCCTAGATGGGGTGACTCCAGCACGGGTAGGTACACTGTAGATAGCTCAGGTAATAGAAGGAGGAGAAGGTCTGCAGAAACCCTCCAGGGACTTGAAGTATTCAGGTAGCAGTTCCCTGCTGCCACACCTGCACTGTGTGGTTACTTAAATCAGGGTGAAATTAACGAGCAGCTTGCACTTTGCCAGGGCAAAATTATTGCTCACGACTGCCGTGTCAGCATTGCTTCAGGTCTAGGCTGTCATTAGACTGTCTCAGGGCAAAGATACAACTCACCTGCCTTGAAGCCACTTCTTTGAGGTCATGGCAGTTTAATGTGAGCTGTGCATGCGGTGCAATGCAGGCGTAGAAGGGCTTTATGGGCAGGAGAACACAGACGAGGAAACAGCCTGACTTAGGGTGAAGGCCCAATCTAGTCGCAGGACAAAAATTAGGTGAATGCAGCTACAAATGTCAGTGAGAAAACTGCTCATAGCAACTACCTGCTTGTACCAAGGAAAGAAGAAATTTAGAGGTAGTAAATCCACAAGGTGGTGGGTTTTATTCCTTATATACCTGCTCGAACAAACCTTGAGTCTTGCCCATACTGTCATGAAAAGTCCCATAGTCCCACAGGTGTTGAGGAGCACGATCAAATCCCATACATGCATGAAATGGCCACACTTTCCAAGTGGCACAAGGAAAATGATAGCAGGAAAAGGCACCTCTCTCCAAGTTTCACAAAGGAAGTCACAGATGCAGAGAGTGAATGTCTTCTTGTATGAGCGTTCACAGTGGCACGTGAGGATCTAGAGAAGATGCAATTCCAGAGACATAGCTTTAAAGATACTGATTGGAAACACAAAAGTATCTTGCAGTCTATGAGAAGCCCAAAGGGACCAAAGCATTACCCAGTAATAGTTAGGGTGAAAGACAGCTTTCTCATGATAAGAAACCAAAGGAAAAAGATTAGCTGCAATGACAACACACAGCCTTTGGAAAATAAAAACTGCAGATTGGAATATCAATCAACCAAAAAGTCTGAGACTTTAGAAAATCCCTGTGTGAATGAGATGGGAAAGACTGGTGTCAGTAGGAAACCATTGGAAATATTGTCACGAAAGCTGCAAAGCAGTACAGCAACGCTTGGAAGAAATCCAGGTACAAAGAACAAGGGGTGGTTTGATAAAGACCTTGCAAAGTCTTGGAAAACAACATGTGGCAAGGGTCACATGCTGCTAGGCTCACAAGACGATATTTGTAGGGTGAAGGAGACAGAGCAGGAGATGGTCCTAAAAGCATCTGACCAAGGGGGAGGCATGGAGGCTATCACCAACAAGTAGCTCAGGCATCTGGGAAAAAAAGGAATTTCTCCACATTTCAAGGCATCTCCTTGACATGGAAAGAGGCTTTGGCTTTGTGAAATGCTGGTACACAACCTGCCACCCCCATGCTCATACCTTAAGGGCAGAGGTGCAGCAGGAGGTGCCCATGCAGTGCTCGGCTACAAGGACAGTAGCAGCCGTAGTAGGATGGAGCACCTTGCTGTTCCCCCTCAAAGGGACAGTGTCAAAGGAGAAAGATTGATGACAACTTTCCAGCCCACAGAGCGGTTCTGAGCCAACTCCCAAAGCCATCCCACTGGTAATCAGAATAAGGTCTCAGGAAGGGTCCAGAGATGGGTTTTAATAATGTCCTGTTCGTGCTGCATTATTAAAAAGGGGGGGGTGTAAAGTCAGTCAAAGACTTTGTGAACTAGTTTTATTGATTGGGTGACTTGAATTGATTCCAGGGAAATGGCAGGTCATACACCTGAATGTGCACGAGGGGACTGAGAAGAGGCAGAGCAGGCTGGAATATCTCCTTTCCCAGTGCAGTCTGCAGAGGCAGAGCCTGTCCATCCGGGGACACTCTTTACTGAGCAAACGGTAGCAGAGTATCCGCGTTAAATCAGAGGGCAAAATCTTGGCAGGGTTGGCCTGCTCTCTCCGAAGTTATGTGGGCATATTACGGCTTTCAGCACTTAACTTGGGAACAGAACAGAGAATAAATATCCAGGGGCCACAAGGGTGTAGTCGTGGGATAGAACTGACCCAAGTTTTCTTGTTATTTTTGTTGCTATTGTTTTTCTATTAGTTCCTATTACAGCATGTGAAAGGTCTGTTCTCGTCCCGACAACAAAACTGGCCTCTTTTGAAAACTCAATCCCCCATGGCTGTCAGGATTGGAAAGTAGTTGCATGGGTTAAAATTTGTGTTTTGACATTACAAGTTTGGAAAATTTTAGAGACGAAATGAATCAGAGCTGGCAGGTTGTGGGAAGGAGAGAGGGGAAGGAGTTAAAAACCTTACAAAAGTGTAGATATGAAACTGAGGAAACTTGACTATCACAAATCACATTTGATAAAATGCAGTAAGTATTCTTGTTTGGTTTCTGATTTCATTTCCGATTTGAAGTTGAACTGAACTACTAAATTATTATTGCAGGAGGTAGGTCAGAGTGTGCAAAGGAATGCAAGAAAGAAATACCCTTCAGATTATAAATACTGGCATCATCAGTCATTAGCTACAGTGAGGTCTTCTCACTGCCTAGTGTGCAAATTAATTCAGAATAGATTTTGAACTTGAAAAGTAGGGCGTGCTCTATTCTAAAATGAGACACAGAAACATTAAAGAAAGTGACAAGACTAAAATGATCTGTAGACGGCTCCCTGTGGCCAGACCAATAGGAACATTCAGCATAGAATTGGCTTAAAATTAGCTCTAGTTTTCATTCAGAGCTGGTATGGCTCAGAGTCATTAGCCACCACGCTCTGTGTCAGCTGCTGCAGGACCTGCTGAAACCTGGGTCTGGCATTTCAGCTTCCTGGCCTGCCAAGCTTCTTTCTGCAGAACAGGAAAGTTTTGCAAAAAGGCTTTGCAAAATGTTTTAATAATGAAAACTTTAAAAATACACAGCTGTTTTGCAAAACCCSTGTAACAAAGACTCCTTTGAGACCAGCTCCGCACAGGTTCCATAGTGGATATGCTACCATCAGTACTCTGAACAGAGACATTATGCAGCCTGACGTTCTCTCCATGCCTCTCTCACCCCACGGGCCCCCTGCCTGGACCTTGCTCCTTTCAGGCAGTGCTCAAATCCCTGCTTCAGCCCYTTTATTTGGGTGCCAGAAACTGCTTCCAGAGGTTAGGCACATTTGTCCCTTGGGGTGACCTCTTCATAGGGCTATTTGTCCTGCTTTGCTGCTGCTGTGGCTTAAATAGGACAAGCTAGGGCATCAGTCTGGGTGAAATTCAGCTGCAGCTGAACTGAGTAAGGCTGAGGAAAAGAAGTCCGTGAGACCTACAAACACCTGAGCAGCTGAGCTCCCGCTGTGTTAATTCAGCCCTCCTCCATATTCCTCAACATGTTTGCATGCTGTAAGCACTGTACAGGGTGCTTCTGTTCCTGAAACCTACATATCAGTGGTTGGCATCAAGCTGGATTCCTAGATCATTGCTACCGACAAGCGTTTAGTGGAATCCATTTTCCCAGTGAATAGTTTATTGGAATTTGAATAGTTGAAGGGAGTTCATTGTAAATAGGATAGTGTCTGACTAGGAAATCTATTTAGGGTGTTTTTATTACCATAGGGAACATAGGGATTTAGCTTTTCAGTGTTGCAAGTATTTCCCTGAAGTGATCACTAGAAGAAATAACTCCTAGATTCTCAGTTGCTGGTATCTGTACATAAGCTATGTTTCCAGTAAATTTTAATGATAAAAGAAATTTGGCCAAGGAAGTACACGATGGCTTTCACTCTCTTAGGGGAGCCAGGAGGAATTTCCCATCAGTTTGAGCAGGACCTGGCTGCTCACGTCCTATGCTGCTGTACCTCCTTGCCTTAGCATCACAGATGGGTGAGGTGGGAATCACAAACCTCTCAGGAAGGAGTAGATGGGGAGGAACCAGCCTGTCCATCCATGCACAGGATAAAACTCTTGTGTTGCTCTTCTGTGGTTCTTCTTCAGGATCCTGAACACAAATAAGGTAAGAATAAAATGTGGTTATACTTGGTTGAACTAAAACCCTGCCTATCTTAGTATCCCGTCTCTGAAAGTGGCCAGATGCACTCCTCAGGGAAGAGAACAGAGGAAGCATACACCATCCTCCCTTGAAATGCCCTGCCAGACTCAACATTCTATGTCCCAGGGACTCCTGGTGGCCCCCAGCCAGGAGACCAGAGGACATTGTCTCACCAAGCATTGTGGTGGGTGCTGACTTCAGGAACTGTTGGATCAGGTTTTCAGAGGGCTACACACTCTGTGTGACACTGAGTCAGCAGTGGAAACAATTCACTTGTGGCTCCTGTTTTTTCCATAGACAAAAGACTGGAAGAAGCTCAGCCTCATCTGATTCACCACATTGCTGCAGCAATAAGGAGTATATGACCCCTGACGGATGTTATTCTCACCTGCTCTTCAGGGAAGCAGAGGAGAGAGCCACAGCCTCCCTAAGCAGACTGTGTTTCATCACCCTCAAGGTTGGGAATTTGCTTTGTAACATGGAACCTGAATATTCCTTGCTGCAAATTAAGCTAAATTCCTGTTGACCTTTTCCTGACAGCCACAGGGAACCATTTTAATCACTGGTCTCTTTGTTGCAGTCTTTGCATTCTGGAAAATGTATCACATCCCCCTTTGTCTCTTCTCCTCCAGAAAAACAAACCCCATTCTCTCAACATTTCCTTGTAGGTTATGTTTTTTTAAACCTCTTCTTGCTGTCTTTTGGGTTCCCATAAGGATGTCTGCTTTTTAAAATAGAAACTTAATTTTACAAAGGTTGCTACGTTACTTGGCACAGTAGAAAATAATAACAAACGCTACACCGCCACTAGAAAATCCAAGATAAGATCACAGAGTGAAGGGATAGGGTGGATCTCAGGAGATCATCCAGTCTGTTGCCTTGCACTGGGGCAAGTTYGAGTGAAACAAGAAAATCCCTTAGGATTTGTCAGGTCAATGATGACAACTTTCAGTGATGGCACGTCTCCAGTTTCCTGGAGTCTACCCCRTGGATTTTACCGTCCTTGTATGAATCTGTTGTATGTTGTTACAACCATGAGGATTAAACTTCTTAAAGAAGATTTTAAAATCACATAGGACTATTGAGCTCCAAAGCAGAAAATAGTCTCAGGGAACAGAGGCATAAAAAGGGATAGATTTACCAGCTGTGAAGATGAAGGCTTTTTAATTTTGATTTTTTTTCCCTATTCCTGCAACTGACTATTCCTTTCTATTACCTTTAAAGCATTCAACTACAGTAAATGCATGAAATAATGATGAAATAGATAGGTAACATACTTAAAGACCTGGCCTAGAAACCTTGATACATAGCTTGCACTTGGCACTTTCTTGGCAGAATTTCATCCACAGAATAATTTTTCATGCTAGAAGTGACAAAATGGCAGAGTTTCCTGGCAGAAACCAAACTAATTATTCCCATCCTTCASTTTTATTGGTTCTAGACTGATCTCACCCAAAACCAGATGAAAAAGATAATCTCCTCTTCCTGTCAATTCCCTACCAGAGACATTGTCAGCACTGTCAGTTGTACTGAAGGTTTCCTTGGGCCTGAAGCCCATRGCAGGTTTCTGAAGGCTGCAGCATTGGAAGACCTGTTGAAGGTTCCAACAGGAGCTGGCTGGAAGTTTCATATAGGATCAAAATGTTCCCTTGAAGACATGATTTTATACCACTGTTCTTCTTTCAAAGAACAACCCTGTGCACAAGTTCATGTACGTGGACTCTCCATCCCAGAGAGGGTCCTGTCTAAACCACTTCTCCATGCCCTGTATTTATGTCAGGGTCTCAGGCTGACAGATGCCACCTGTCCCAGCATGGTTAGGGTGGAAGAGTTATCCTAAAGGGGTTGGCACTGGAAGGCATCATGTAARCCCTGAAAGCAGCGATGCAGACCGTGCATGTACGGCTGCTCTGGCTCTTGCTCAACTATTTCGTTATTACCACTGCTCATAAACAGAAATGTTTCACTCCACAGGATTTCCTTGCATGAATCCTGATGTCATCTCTCTCCTCTCTCTCCCCTGCACACAGGCAAGAAGTTTCTACCAGGAAAATCAATCCAGGAACATAGGAAAAGAGGAGTGATGTGCTTTTGCTTTAACCAAAAGGGTCTTTCAAAAGCTGAAGCTAATGAAGATACACTTAACAACTCTTGATATAACTCTGATAAACAAAATGTTTCCAACTGGAATTTGAAAAGCTGAACATAATAATATGAAGAGGGAATAAGAGCTTCCCCTTGTCAACTGGCTACTAACAAAAGAAAAATATGAGGAGTGAATACTTAAAAAAAAAAGACCAACAGTGCTGTAATATAATTAAAACCATTAAAAATGCTGTACTCTGGTTTTGCTCCCTGAAGCACTATGTTATTTTTCTTTTTAAAGCTGTCACCACATTTTGATACCATAAGGAATAAACTAAATCAAGACAAACCTCCATTTCAAAGTTGGAGGATTTGCTAGAAATAGTAACTTAACAATAACTAGCAAATGATGCTCAATCAACTGCAGCCATCAACATCTCTCTTTCTATTTGTTAACAGCAGGTATTCCTCAGGTATATAAGCAGTGCTGAAGTGGAAGAAAAACAAATGCAGAGACAAGGCCAGGAAAAAGCACCCACAGAAAATCTGCCATTTTAAAAGCTCAGAAAGGGCCCCATTCAGCAAAGCGCTAAACTAGAATGATCCATATTATATGTGTAACTTAAGAGTATGCAACATTGGGGGTTTTTTTATTTGGCAGCCCTTCAGRCAAAGGTAAGACAATCTTCCTGTCCCTTGCTATCATATACCAAAGTTTCCCCAATGCCATGGAGGTGATGTAATTCTGACACATGTGTAGGGATCCCACTTGCCAGCAAACTGCATGGGGCCACCCTTCTGTTAGAGACATAAAAGTATGAACCAAGGGGTTGTAGGACTGAGCCACTTCATGCATTTGCCTCCTTTACTTTTCTTCTTGAAGAAAAAGGTAGTCTACTGGCACGGGAAATGGCACTAAAGGGCAATGCACAAAGCAAGGAATGTTCACAAAAATTATTGCAACAAATGCACAGTCATAAAATTTTAAGCAATAAACCGTGAAGGAAGAAAAAAAAAGGGAAAATATATTAACTGCATTCCTAGCTAGTCAAGCAAAATTGTCAGTTATCATTTTTGAACACTGTGAAAAAAACTAATATTTAGGAAGGCCAGTCAACCCCTACCCCACCAGCTTCCAAAAACTCAAAAAGCAAATTCAGAAACATGACTATACACTACTAGCAGATTTCTCACCGAATTTGTAGCACTACACAGTGACCCAGACAAGCAATGCTGAGCATCCCGATTGTTATCTTCCCAAGGGTGAACGGGACTGTGTACTTGCACCACTCTGCACGGCCTCTGGGCATCGTACAGCTGGAAACTGGATGTATTASATCCTGCACAAAGTTTTTAAGATCTGAAGACACAGACTTCTTTCTTATCCTACACCCTCATGAAAGAGAAGATGCAAAGAAATACAAGAAATAAGCTGTGAACAACTCTTTCAATTATAGGGGATAGGGGCCATAGTATTGACATGACTGTACAGTCACAATACATTCAGTATATTGTTAGGAGATAGAATAGTTGCAAAAAAATCTTCTCATTGTGGCCAATTACCATAAATTGGCTACATTTCAGCAGACTATGCTGCAGATTTGTGTTTTGCAGAGAAGCTTTGTAAAGCTGGTTGTAGTGTGATAGAATAACAAAACAGAAATGCTGTTCAGGTGGAATATAGTTCATAGAATGCTGTCTCCACAATTTTTTTACCTTATGAGCCAAAACCAAATTGTCTACCACAAGCCCTTGGTATACTATGCCCTAATATTACTCAGTTTGTTCCAGCAAATCACTGGTAGAAGAGACATACTGTTGATCCAAAGGCTTCACACAGATTCCAAGCTGACAATATGAAGACAAGTTTCTAACTAATACAAATGATCCCTGGCACCACCCTAGCAGTCAAACAAAACATACACACTCAGTTGGAGATTCACAAACCTGCCCACTGAATCCTCAGAGGCCACATTTGTTCTCTGCTATGTCATGTTGAACCTTTTAGCCGCATTCAAGTGCTTGCACATAAGATCTGCAGAACAAAACATCCTTCTTTTCTCTTTGGGTTTCCTACCACCCTGTTTTCAGTGACATCTGGACCTTTCAGCTGAGGACAAGAATATTCCATCTGTAGGGCAGGATCCTTTGCCCTGACATCACCAATTTAAAAGGGAAAAGGCCCGGACAGGGTACCCAACAGGATCTGAGATCAAATCCCAAAAGTTGACTTCTCTGGCYGAGTGCTGGAGAGGAACCTCAGCCACTACTTTTTCCATAGGGATAAATCTCCAAACAGCGGTAGGAAAGACAGGCCCAAGGATTTTGTCTCGGGGGAAGAAGGTACTAAAAAGAGTTTGTGGTAAAATAGTCTAGCAGAGCACTTCGTGTCTCTTCTGACCGCAGATGAAATGATGGGGCCAGATGTGTCTCATGGGCCACCGACTAGAAAAAACTGGTTGTGAACCTTCCTTGGATCAACATGAAAGAAGCCTAATGTTACAGAGTACCAAAGCTGCCAATAGATGAGACTCTTTGATGTTCTTTATGAACAAAAAAAATGGACAGAAAATTTTTAGTGTTGCATTAGCATTTTGTGTTGTGTGGGTTTTTTCCAACTGACTGTGATTGTTGATATTAATTAAAGTGAATGGTAGATTATTTTCTAAAGGCTATAATTTAAACCAGTAGTTGAATATAGACTAGAGTGTAACATTCTTCAGCTCAAACCACAAGGTATGCAAGCTGGGAATGAACTCTATTTCTTTCCTGTTGAAGGACAGATTAAATATTTTTATTAATTTTAATGCTAGCAAAGAAAGTAAGATCCCCATTTTTCCTTCAATTTCTCTGTACACTTAATTGATGTATTCTACCAAGCTGTCAAGCTGTTTTTAAAACCCATTCTTTTTCATAGAAATATTATCTTCCTTTTATTAGTTTGAGTTGATAAATGAATCAAGAGCCTTTGAGGTATTGTATACTGTCAACGGAATACATCTTTCAGATGCATCCACTGCAACAGAGCTGAAAAAATATATATCATGAAGCACTTAATAAAAAAGATACACAGATTTGTCTTTTACAAGATCATGGGACTTGAGTCTATCTCCAGGGAGGAGTTCCAACATGAGAAAGAAAATACATAGTTCAAAAGCCCATGTTTTCAATTTGCGGCCACATGGTTTAAATTATCCCTGTATTTATTAAGGGCGCTAAATGGGCAGCTTGACTTAGGGGAAAGGGTCATTCAAGTTGAGAGTAGTCATGTTTAATCCCTTAGCTAGCTGCAGGTTAATTTTACTTTAAGATGCTGAATATTCTTTACCTAGTGTGTGTTAAAATGCCACATGAGACATAGCTGGAGGGTTTCTGCCATTTATTGTTGGTTTATTTCGGTTTGGGGGTTTTTTTTACTTCTACGTAGCTGCATTGTAAACAACAATAAAAAATTGTTAAAAACCTAGTGTGGAAGCACAGCACTGCCCTATATGCCATGCAAAACCTATCATATTGCCACCCCTTGTACTTCAGTTTCACACATGTGTGTGCTCAGTGTTTTGTGGTCAGCTTCTGATTTCCCTGGTACTCAGTGTTGTAGATTTTCATGTAATCAGAACCACAAAAAAAGAGTAGTGTAAGCTGTCTTTTCTACTTTGTGCTGAGGCCTTGAGATAGTAGGTTTTTGGATGTTGCATGTACTTGCCTGTGAACTTGCTTGCTCAGCATTTCAGGAGGGAAAAAAAGAAAATTAACCAAAATCAAGAAGTGGAAATTAGAGCAAACAAAAGAGCGTTTCCAAATGGACAGGCAATATGAATTTTAAAGCTTTTCCCCTAAGACATCAATTGAGATGAAAACAAGTAGCTATTGATTATCAAGTCAGTTTATTCTAATGTTATTATCCTTTTATTTTGCCAGTTCATCTATAGACGCACCCTGGTGGGAATTTAAAATACATTTCTTTTTCTATCTATCTGTTAATTCACCCAGGTAATCGCCTGGATTTTGTTCATGAGATGCAAATGGATAGTTGCAGACATCCAAAAGGCCCACTGTGTTTGATGCAAACCTGAGACTGTTGCTTTTGTTCTTCAGTTGGGCTGAAGTTAAAGGCTGTGGAAAGTGGGATGACCTGGGTGCTCACATCCAGCTTCAGTGTCTGAATGTTTTCAAGGGGAAAAAAAAAACCAAAACCAACAACCAGAACACAGAGGATTTCTGAGCAAAGTCATGTCTAAAGTCACTTTTAAATTCAAATAAATATTTGTGGGAAAACTGCTTTCCCTATTCTCCTAGCGCTCATAATTTAATTATAGTAGCCGCCAGGCATCTTTAACTTTTGTGACCAGAAGATCACTCTGGGTCTCAGTGACCTTGGCTGTTGTAACAGGGTAATATTTTCACAAGGATGAAATGTTCTTGAATACATTTCTCCAATGTACTGGTGTYTGCAGGCATTTCTCAGCAAATCCGACCTGAAGTGCAAACATAATTCTTTTGTTTCACCTAAAGGTTTATTGACAAACTCCAGAAAACTCATGTTTGTCTTCCATTTGCTGAATCTCACCCTCTGTGAGAAGACAAAGCTGCTGGTATTCTTCCTTTGAGCCCTCCATCATCARTGGGAGTCTGAACCAAAGGTCTAAGCCCTGAAGCCTTTGAAAATCATCCAGTGGCCACTCATCTAAACGTGAAGAGAAACAAGGRGGCAATGAAAAAGAGCAAGAGGGAAAACGGGTAAGAACTCAGTCCTTTGGGGTTTTTTYCAAGATATTTCAGTGTAATGTTTCATGTAAAATTGCTCCTAAAGTTCATTGCAGACATTTGTCAACAAAGTTCAGCRAAAAAACCCAGGCAGGTGGGAATTAGTGTTTTAAAAATGCCACTCTTTCACTAACACTTTAAGCAATAGTTGTGAAATGCAGGAATTAAATTATCAGCTTGGGAAAGATGCAGTCACCAAAATCCCTGCATTCTTTTGTTGGTGAATAATCTTCTACTCTACACTCATACAATGCCACTTTTGCCCAGTTCTTCTAAGAACATCACAACCTGTTTTATCAAACTAAAGATATCTCATGTTATAAGACCTTGAGCTTATGATCTATGGCTCATTTTTTCACTTTGAGCCATGCGAATGCAAATCCTTACCTTTATCATAGAATCAGGGAATCATAGGATGATTGGGAGGGACCTTAAAGATCATCTAGTTCCAACCGCTCTCCCATAAGCAGGGATACCTTCAGCTAGACCAGGTTGCTCAGGGCCTTGAACACTTCCAGGGATGAAGCATCCACCACTTTCCTGGGCAACATRTTCCAGTGCCTCACCATCCTCATAGAGAATTTCTTCCTAATATCTAATCTAAACCCACTCTCCTTCAGTTTAAAGTCATTCTCTAATACTGATCCCTGAGGAATGGCACTCATTGCTGGTTTCTTGGACATCAAGCTGTTGACTGCAGTGCTTTGAGCATGACCAACCAGCCAATTCCTTATCCACTGAGTGGTCCATCCATCAAATCCACATCTCTCCAATTTAGACACAAGGATGTCACGCAGGACAGTGTCTATTTCTTTGCACAAGTCCACGTAGTTGACATCTGTTTCTCTTCCTTTATCCAATTCTATCAGGGCTTTAGTTTTCCTGACATGATCTCTGTCCGTTCAGGTAATTTCTCTGTATTTCCCTGAGGCTACACATCCTTCCTTCCACTCTCTGTAGGCTTTCTTTTTATGTATGAGTTTGTCCAGGAGTCCCTTGTTCATCCACGCAGACCTCCTGGTGTTTTTGTCTGACTTGCTCTTGGTTGTGGTGCATCACTTCTGACCTTGGGACTGAAGTCCCCCRCAAAGACCAGGACTTGTACATGTGAGGCTGCTCCCATTGGTCTATAGAGGAACTCATCCACTCAGTTTTCCTGGTTGGGTGGCCTGTAGCAGACCCCTACTACAATGTGAMCTCTGCCCTYCCTTTAATCCTGGCCCATAAGCTCTGATTTGGCTCTTCATCCGTCCCCAGGCAGAGCTCCATGCTCTCCAGCTGGTCATTGACATAGAGGGCAACACACCCTCCTCATCTCCCCTGACTGCACTTTAAATCATATTGATCTGAGCTGTCTTTAAAATTTTCAGGGAGGCTTAAGAAGGCATTCTGAATACATTCGTCTCATTCAGAGAAACGATGTACAGCTTGCTTTTCCAAATGCCATATTTTGGCTAAGTAAGTTAGTTTTTCTCTGCTGGAAACAATCATGTTACTCCTTGAGAAATCATGGTAGTGTAATATAGCAAGTATACAAGACACAGGAAAAAAGATAAGGTTGTGCATTCTTGCATGGTTAAGGTTATTTTCTTGAAGAAGGGGATAAAAAGCCCAAAATATTGGAAATCTAAGAGATGAGGAATAGGTCTTCTCAGAAAATGTTTCAGCTAATATTTTCAAACCCCTGAGTTTGAACAGATAAATACTGACACATATATTCTCTTAATCTGTGGGCTCTTATGAAATGTAGAGAGAACTCCAAATCAGTTTAGCCTTCATATCTAAATCAAAGGCAGATTGATCAACAAAAACCAGAAGGTCTGGACTATCTGAAGTGGTTGCAATGGGCTTCAGACATTTTGCCCCTAAACCACAAATTCAGTCTGGTTCAGTTTCATAATGTAAAAATATCTTCACTGCAGAAGGTTTCATTAGCCAATACAATCTGATACAGAACAAAAACAGGCTTGACCTGCTGGTTTTTTGCCCCATACATTAAAGATTTCTGCCCAAAAAAGTCCTGGTTTTCCTGAGAAGAGGTAGATGATTATTTTTTTGTTTTAAATCAAAGGGAGTGTTTTTACTCAAATGGTGTCCCAGCACATCTATTTTGTTCAAAAGGGTTATTTGACTGCTATGACTAGACAACCACCATAAAAGCTACTATCAGGTAACCCAGCAGACCAGAAAAATTTTAGTGCTCTGGGTTACTTTGCTGGGTAGCTTTATGAATCTGAAACTAGGAGATTTCAATAAGAACAAGATCTGGAGTGCTAACAGTACACTTGCAACATCCATCTACTCAGAAAACTTCAGGCACTTTTGGCAGGAGATAAATGTTTGCCTCTTCAAACCAGAAGACTTGTCACCATACTCAGAGCTTGACTTTCAATCCCTTGAATCACATGTCACGAAGATTCCAGGATGCCTGAATTTTCCCCTGAGTTCCTAGGTAATTATGACCCCATATTTAGTGTGCCACTTAAAAGCCAAAGTCATTAGTTTAACATACATACTGTGTTACTAATTCAAGTATGTACGTACCCCAAATGCCATATAAGCTTGTATTTAAGGTAGACTTCCCTGCCCAAACTGGAATTAAACTGGCCCCATCACAGTCTTGTAAAAGTATAGACCCTCTGACTGATAAGAAAGCAGCCACATCTACAAGACTATAACTAATATTTTTAATACAGCAAGAATCTTCTGTTCTTCTTACTTACTCTTCAGGTGGTTTCTATGTGATTGACAGCAATGCATCTCATTCTACCATGCTGGATTGCAGCTTGTTTTAGCAAAATAGGTAAATATGCAAGGTGTCAAAGTTCAGCATTTTGAGGGCTATACAGTCTATATAGTCTGAAATGGTCACGAGAACAGGGGATGAGCAGGAGGAATGAAAGAGGTATCACAAGTACAGATGTACCAAGCACAGACCCAGTGCAACCAAAACCAGATCATGGATCGATGGGCTGAGGCCAATTGGATGAGATTCAACCCTCAACAGCCAGGTCTTTCACTTGGGTCACAATAACCCCCTGCAGTGCTACAGGCTGGGGAAAGAGTGACTGGAAAGCTGCCCGGTGGAAAAGGGCCTGGGGGTGCTGGTTGACAGCAGCTGAACATGAGCCAGCATGTGCCCAGGTGGCCAAGAAGGCCAATGGCATCCTGGCCTGTATCARCAATAGTGTGGCCAGCAGGACCASGGCAGTGATTATCTCCCTGTGCTCGTCACTGGTAAGGCCATACCTCGAATCCTGTGTTCAGTTCTGGGCCCCTCACTTCAAGAAGGACATTGAGGTGCTGGAGTGTGTCCAGAGAAGGGCAATGGAGCTGAGGAAGCGTCTGGAGCACAAGTCCTATGAGGAGTGGCTGCGGGAGCTGGGGGTGTTTAGCCTGGAGTAAAGGAGGCTCAGCAGGGACCTTATTGCTCTCTATTACTGCCTGAAAGGAGGGTGGAGCCAGATTGGGATCGGTCTCTTCTCCCAGGTAAATAGTGACAGGACGAGAGGAAATGGCCTCAAATTGCACCAGGRAAGGTTTAGATTGGATATTAGGAAAAATCTTTCCCCTGAAGAGTTGTCAAACACTGGCACAGGCTCCTCAGAGAGGGGATAGAGTCACCATCCCTGGAAGTATTGAAAAGATGTGTAGATGAGACACTTGGGGACAAGGTTTAGTGGTGGACTTAGTAGTGTTACATTAATGGTTGTACTCGATGATCTTAAAGGTCTTTTCCAATCTAAACGATTCTTTGTTTCTATGGTTTATTTTCCTGCCAACAGCAACATTAGGGATGGATTTGTCGATTTTAAAAGACTCCAAGCAGCAGTGTGTTTGCTGTCTTATCCAATATTTTAGTCCTGTGTTTGATTACCTTCACTACGGAGAGAACATAGTAAGTATGCTAGAGGGATATTGCAGATTTAAAAATCACAGTTAATARCATTGTTCCTCTGCTATATTAGATCTTATTTTAAAATTAATTCTTTATTTATTTTGTATCTCTCTAAATAATGTAGGTTTCTATAAGTTTAAAAAACAGAACAACCACTTTAACCACTGACTTGTAATAATTTAGGTTAGATTGCTGAAGGTCATCAAGCCCAACCTGCTCAAAAGAGATCCAGCTGGGTCAAGTTGCTCAGTGCAGTCAGGCTTTGAACACCTCCAAGAACAGAGACATCTAAACCTCTCAGGACAACCTGTGCCAATGTTTTGCCACCTTTCTGAGAAAGATCTTTCCTGATATCCATCAGAATCTAGTTCATTGCAATTTCTGTCTGCTGCCTATTATTCTATCAATGTGCACCTGTGTGAGCAGTATAAACCAACAGCAAATCTCACCTAGTTGGCTTGTGGATCTGCAGTGTCAGGAAATAGTTCTTGCCAGTCTTCAGAAACTTGTTGGACTGCCTGTGCCCTGCCATGTTGCTCATTCAGGTGGTCAAAGTCACTTACRAGAGCCAGGGGCTGCAATCAGCTTTTTTTGTCTCTCTGCCAACTTCTCACAGACCAATAAAACAAAACCTAAAAAGTGAAACAGAAATCTCAGCTGATGGGCCTCATGATCAGTGACCAATTTTTTTTCAAATTGGAACATTTCAGCCGCTGCATTTTGGTGAACATCTGTTGTTCTCTAGTCCTTTTGTTCACCTACAGAATGACAGTGACTGTGTATCAAAACTTCAAAAGTCACTCATTCTCACACTTGTGCTAGAAATTGATAATAATGCTTCAGATATCTCCACAGGTAATTAATTTACATGTCTGTAGCATAAGCTAAGTGCTTAATATTAGCAAATTGCTCATATCTCTCTTTGTTACAGCTAACAACATTCCTATCCCACAACCCCACATTTCACATGGGCACAAAGTATTTATCCACCTTTCTCCCTTTTTTTGTATCAGCATTCATGATTTTATCATGAGTATCAACTGGCAGAAAACTGTTTTGGCTTTTAACAGAATTTAAAAACCACCTTATCTTTCTTAACTCCATTGGGATCAGACCTTTTTTCTGTTCTTTATGTATTTTTTAATGTTTCATTGTTTCTTTGTGTTACTAGGGAAGTGTTTTTGCTGGTGGTGTTCTACATAACACTTTTTTGTTGATGGAATCATGGGGTTTGGAACAACTAGCATGATATTCTTGAACAATTCCTGATTTTTCTCAGTGCCTTCCCACTTAAAATGCATATGCTCAGTCGGTTATGCCAGCAAATGCTTTAAGCTTTGGAAAGCTGTCCATAGTAAAGTTCCAAATGGGCAGATTTTTGGTCAATGCCCTATTTCATTTGTATGAAATAAATCTAAATTGACTGTGATCTCTGGTACCTCAGCAACTGCACTTTTTTTGGGTCTGTAACGAACACTTTCTCATTCAGCAGACCTAACTCCACTATCAAATTACCTTGTACTGGATACAGGATTTCCTGTTTTGCAAACAAAACATTATTATTTATAGAAACACTAAGGAAATTTGTTATTGGCCGTGGGCGATCAGCACCAAATGGCTCTCTGGTTGAAGTCATCCATGATAAGTTTCTTGCTTGCCTTTTGACTGTCGTTATTTCCCACATCCTCTGTAAATTATTAACTGATGCTTAAGGAACAGCCACTTTTATCTCCTAAAAATTGTTCCTGAGCTATAAAAGACCCTTATTCGTAACCTATCTTTTGCTTTAACTAACTGTGAAAACAATTTCAGGTTTAAGCAGCCTTAAAGAYATATATGGAGGGTCTGAAGAACTGTAGTAGAGAGACTGGCACATTACTAGAGACCCTTGGAGACAGCACAACACCTACCTCTAACAGGATGAGTGGCAGAGGCAACTTWTCTCAGTAACTGCACAGGAGACAGTAAGTGTCAACACTGTGACCTTGTTAGTTTGGGCCCAGACGAACATGGCTAAATTGCATCTTTGCACTTCTCTTCTTCCCCCAGCACACATTCAGTCAGCTCAGATATCTCTGTATCCACCATCACCCAGCTTCCCTGGCACTAAGAGCTCCAGGGTTAATGTGGAAAAGTAAGCTCTAATATCTCTGAATCTGTCACTGTGGTCAAGATCAAACTCTTCCCTCAGTCTTCTGTTTTTCTCCTTCCACTCTTCATCTGAACCTTTCTGAAGCAGAGGCAGGGAATGGCCAAAAACTGAATCAGGAGGGAGAAAAGCTGACAGCACTGGTTGTCTCATCTTCCTTCTTCTTTTTACCATCCATTATAGGCACTGTTTTAAATTACAGAAAAATAGCCTGTAAAGCTCTCATCAATCTCACTTGTTCAAATGCAGCTTTTCCACATTAATCATTTGCTGTGACACAAGTAAACAATGCCACATGTGTCAGCCACAATGGTGCTCTTATTCATCCAGCCCAAGGTGCACTGGTTTTGCATGGAGTCTTATTCCCTCTTTTCTCTCTTTAAAAAATTACATGAAAAAGGAACCATACAACCACCTTTTCATTTAAGAGTCAAAGACAGGAATATTCAGGGAGCAATTGTTTGCAGGCTGCCCAGTCAAGGCAAGGCAAGTGTCACATTTCAGCCTTCCTGCACTCATCCTTCCTTTCTCTTTCTGTACATCAAGATACCTGAACTAGCTCTAGACACTCCTGATCAAATATTGGAAACAAGGCAGCTTCATGAGCACAGTGTGCCACAAAATCTAACCTCACCTGCCTCTGAGCAGTCTTATGACTATACTTCTTGCTAGCCCAAACCATCTTGCTCTCTGCATCCAAAGTATTTTTCCTTTTTTTTTTCCCCACCCAGTCTAACATTTTGGTGTAAAAGAGGAGAGCATCCAGCAGTTGTCCAAGAAAATCTGCTTCCCACTTTTACACTTAGTGAGTTATTCTGAAACATCATGGGCAGGTTTTAACTGTCTGTTCATTGTGCTGTGCCATTTAGATACACTTTATACTATTTTTTTTATTTTCAAAATATATTTCAGAGTAGAAAGAACTTCAAAAGTGGACGCCTGAATTTCAAACCCACAAGCATTCAGTCCTGGGGTGTAAATCTGACTCCATCCTCACAAAAAAAAAAAAAAAAGGCATAAAAACACTCCCTGTTGCTACCAGCTCTCCTGATTCATCCAGTGTTTCACTAACGTAAAGCTGGTATTCAAGTCCCAGCTTGGAAGGAAGACACTGAACACAAACCTCAACTTTCATTCCTGCAGGAGAAGTTTCCATCCCTCCTGTTTGGAGAGGCAAGTTTGAAAACATGACCTGACTGGGCTTGAGCGAGTTGCTGAGAAGGGAGAAGGAGTTGACTCATGATTTTTGCTACCCAGGGATTGCAGTGCTGGGACATTGGCCAGGCAGGAGCAGAATTTGAGACTCTGAAGCCTCATTCCTTATTACAACTGTGCTGTTGCTCTGGAAGATGCCACTCTTTGCTAGAAGGGAAGCCAAGGCAAAATGTCTGGGTTTCGAGGAGAGGTGTCCTCCTAAACAAACTTATGTTAGAGGAGGCTGCGTTCAGTGCAACACATACAGATCTGCGGTGCCTTTTTCCTCCTGGTAAATGACATTAAGCAATATTCCACGACCACATTTGCCCACATGTCAGCACCTTCAGAGGGATGCCTGGCTTCTTCTGCCCACCATATTCAGCAGGGTCCCCTTCTAAAGGCAAGAATGTTGACGGTGGTAACCGCAGTGTCATCATTGCTCACAAACTCCCTCCATCAATGGCCCCTAGTGAAATAACCCAAATGGCCCCATCTGTTTGTGTTGGCTACCTTTAAACAGAGTTCAACCTCTTGACAAAGTTCATATTAAAGAAAAACCAAACAGCTGGCCTAGTTTTATAAGAACTTCCTAATTAAAGAGCATAAATCACTAATACTCTGATACTAAAGGGACAACTGGATAGAAGTGATGGTATGTAGCACTGATGTATAATGGTATATCAACTGACCCACTCTACCCTCATGACTRGGTAGGAAGAAGCTGAGAGAGAGGGAAATGTGGTGTCAGCTTTATTTCAGATTGTAAAGAAAGATCATATTTCTAGTAGGATTTATGGCTGTCTCAACGGTCACTTCTGCTGTTGCTGATAAGAATGTCACTGCCCATATTAACACATGCAAAATTAGGCCAATGTAGAACACCTCTAGAAGTACCAAGCATCAAGTTTATTCTGACTGTTTATGTGTTAAAACCAGCAGTAACATAATTTTGGATTAAGAAAAACCCTGACTAGCTAGAAAAATATGAAACCTGCATTTAAACTGTGTATTCTGTGATTGCAAGAGGAAAGCATTGGCAGGAATGGGTGAATGGCAAGAAGCACTGCAGGAGGACTATCTGAGAGCTGACCATTTTGCTAGAGTTCCAGCTGAACAAAGCATGAGGGTCTACACTGCTCCTTCAGAGCACTCTGTACCCTGAATACTGGCTACATGCTGGATGCTGAGCTGCTTGCTAAGGGACTGGGACTTGTTTCGACAAGCAGAGGTGCTGCACATGCCCAGGATCTGGATTTCTCTTCACGAATTCCATACTGCTAAGCAGCTATCTGGAAATCTGCTTAGGATGAGAAACTGAAGAAGTGAGGAAGGGCAGGAAGGAGAGAAGTAGTGTGTGTGTGTGTGTGTGTGTGTGTGTGTGTGTGTGTGTATTGGGATTTTTTTTAACCAGATTGCATTATTTTTCTGGCATTTCATTTCTCACTGTTGTCCTGACCTTTGGGTGTGGTGGGCTCCCAGCTTTGCCCTGTGTGCATTTATTCTCTGGGCAAAATTGCTTTTCCATGTCATTGCAGCATTGTGGTTATGTATTTATTTCATAAGGAGACTGGGTTATTTGGCAAGTTAGGGTCATATTGTGGGTGTGGTCCCTGACAATAGTTTTCTTCTGGATTAAGTCTTTGTGAACTGTTATGTCTCTGGTAGTACACCACTGAGCAGCACACCATTCTCCTGGATGGGATTTCATTTTGTCTCCCATTTTGTGAAATCACCTATTTCATCTGGGTCACCAGCTACACTTTGTTGTGACAGTTCTGGGCTCTTCTTGGGGCGAGTGACCTGGCTACCACCATAACTCACCTGAAGCACAGATCACTTCCAGTATCACAGTGTTCTGTCCAAAACTAGTCCAGGTGTCTCTCTTTGCATAGCACTTGACTGTGGAGCATAATCCTACCAACCCCAAAGATATCTCTTGTAGCTCTGGAGTGAGAAAACAGGGAAGAGGAACGGACACAGAAGCTAGCAGTGGAAAGCCATAGCAGATGCCACACCAAGCATTTTTTTATGCCTCATGAGCACACAAGGAGCAAAGACACAGCATTTCTGTTCAATTACAGAAGAAAGCAAGAGAAGGGGAGTATCCACACCTCCCATGGCAGGTGTTTAWGTTGGGAAGGGAATCTCCCTCTTTGCACTGTGTATTCTCTCACTTTCCAGAGTACAAATAAGTGCTCGAGCATGTTTTTCCTCAGCTGACTGTGGATATGGAGCTAAGGAGAATAGCCTCTTATTTCTAGGTATGTCAGGTATGTGCCTGACATGCAGTGATGTGAATGTATCTTTAGACCTGCTGAACAATTTCAGAGTATGAATCCCTTTGCTATCCAAAAACATACCTTCTGCAAGAAAGCACTAGGCAAGCATCCCAGGGTTTGCACTGGTACCTGGTCTGTTCAACATGTCCTGAATATATCATGGGAAATGCAGTTTCTAGTCAGTGGATTAGGTCACACCTTGATGAACCTACTCCTTAGATCCAGACGTCTGGCAAATCAACCTGTTTCCTATTAAACTGAGAAGGGGTGGGGGGCATCACTGGCCAAACACCAGGCAGACATCCCTCCAGCAGCAGAGGCTGTGCCTCCAGCACCAGGAATGCAACCTGAGGCAAAACTTTGCCTCCAGCTGCAACAGGAATAGCAAGTGTTGCAGAGCCATTACTACAGAAAGGCAGTAAAATCACACATATCACACCACAGTATTACAGGCACAAATTAAGTCTGGTCTGAGGCCCTTTAAAAAAAATTAAAAGGGCCCATTAGGTTTAATTTAGAATCTCTTTCCTTGCAACTACAGAGCAGATTGACAAAACAGACTTTTTAAATCACCTATGAAACTTCAACAAATGACAGGATACCAAAAAGACTCTTTTGTGTTAAAGTGTTAATTATTAAAACATGACCAAACGGTTAGTTCAATTTACAGCATCGCCATTAGGAGGAAGGCTGGAAACAATGTGCACATTAAAAGGCTATGTTATATGTTCTGTTACTCGGAGAGTCTCTGAAGTGAGAAAAGACAAGCTGCGGAGCCAAGAAATTCTCCACTGGAATGGCRTAAGCTTTTTTTTCTCTCAGTACAATCTCGTTTATCTGAAATGCTACAGGAAGCAAAAATTATTCAGCCAACAAGATATTCAAATCACCAAAAGGAATCCTGCGGAAGCGATTCAGCCAAACATTTGAACAGAATGGACACTTCGGATGAAAATGTCAGTCGTTCAGGCAGTTCATTATCCTTCATCGTTAGTTTGTGGCTGAATCACTTGTTCTTGCAGTTTCCCATCCAATGATCATTTGAATGATTTATAAAGGATACAGCAATTTACGGAAGGTTTCCAAAACCTTCGAGAACAGACAGACGTGTACTTAGCTGTAACTTTGAACATTTCCCCTCAAAAGTGCCTGTTCATCTGTTCTGCCCAGAAGACAAGCAAGGGTGTCAGGCTGAAAAACCACTTTGCTGACTTGGAAAGTTCATTGCACAGTCAGACAAAGGGGAAGGATATCAAGGTTGCAACTCAGTGATTTATTTCATAGCACCTAAACACCAAACTGAGATTTGGGTTCATTTTGTAGCAGCATAAATCCATCAAATGGAGACAATCTCGTGAGTATTTCTGTATTGACTTGAGCTAAACAAGTACAGTATTTTTTCACAAAAAAAAAATAGCAAGCCATATGCAAAATAGTGAAACAAGTTTACTAAAAAGTTGCATAATTATCTATTATTCATAACACCAAAAACTCAAACACAACAGAACCCCCAAATGTCCAAATCACATCAGCTCTTCTGAACTCTTTTGAGATTTGTGTCATTTACCACCAGCTGGGGATCTGTCCTGGAATCTACATGTATTTCACAATTTTTTTTTCCTCTCACCTTTTTTTTTTACTCAGACCTATTAAGCACAATAAGAAAACAGATTCTGAAGCTGTGTAGAAGTGCTTAGGTCAGTGATAGCAAACTGGTGTGAAGCAAGAGCAGAACTGGATCCCATGTCTTGCTGTGGGTTTTTTGTYCTCCACTCTCATTCTTTATTTAATTTACAACCTCCAGTTCTGTTCATCTTCCTCCATTCCCAGGTCCTTAGTAACAATCCTATTTCCTTAGCTCTTTTCCCATAAATAATTCTCCTGAAATAACATGAGGAGAGCCTACTTTGCTAGCACAGTCCCCCTCGGAGAAGGCCAGGAGATCAATTACTCTCATTGAAATACCACGGGAAAAGGAGAATTTCAGAACAGGATTTCACACAAGAGTTTGTAACAACAGGGTGGGAGAAGGAAAAGCAGTGAACAACTTTATTGTGTGCTCCCATGTAGCAAAAAGAGTTAAAAAGTACCCAGACATCACTGGAATTTACTCTTCTCAGTGCTTATTTCCAGTTGACTTTTCTTGATGGCCAAGTGTTACCATATCAGTGATAGCTACTGTAGCAATATATAGACAATACAGTTCCATAACTGTTTCTTTTAAGTTACTGTACAATAAAATCACTCAGCTGTGCCACTAATTAACTGCTGCATTATACTGTGAGACAATATAGGGAAAGGACTTAAAGGACTTAAAATTAATTGTAGTTCAGTGGAAAAGATCTCTAAAAAAACTGTTTGTTAAATGTAGGACCTGCTTCTACTAAATATATTTTACACTTGAGGTAATTTTACACTGCTTTTGCATAAAGTGATTATTTAATTAGCAATAAAGATGCCCCCATTTGTAATTTTTGTAGCTAATGTTTGTAGAATATTTCTGATGCTGTGCAAGTCTGTAAATGCAAATAGCATTATTTCGACTTAGTGTATGGCTGAATTAGGACCAGCAAAGTGTACAGCAGCGGTAGCTTTGAATGAAAAATACACCTTTGAGAGTGGGGGAAGTAATAACATGTATTTATCCATACGGTATCTAAATGAACCTTCCTTTTTCTTCCCCTCTTCAGAGTAACTTTCAACTCCAATTATTAGAGCGGAAGTGACCTGGCAGCAGAACGCATGTTTGAACACGTCCTCAATCATAAGGACAGTTTCTTAGTTTCTCTGAAGGTTCCCCACCTTGATTCAGTCCCCCCAGTTTTAAAAAGAAAGATAAATATGTTTCAAGAGCTGCTCTTCTGAATCTCTCATCCAGCTTTAGGGCACTTTACTGGCCTTCTCCATTTTAAAGAGGCTTTTCTTTCCTCCAGGAACAGGAGGATGTGGACAAACAATAGTGCTCTGTATTTGGATACAGTGAGTCGGCAATAATCAGGGATGTTAAAGGCTCGGTTTAAACACACCAGCAAACAAGCTAAATAAGAAGCACAGAAGAAAAATTTTCTCTGCTCTCTTTCAGTTATGTTTCTTGGCACATTAATATTAATTTAAACAAACAAATAAATAAACAGCAAACTCTAGCAACAAAAATGTTCCTTTTAAACTCCCCAAATTGCCAGCACAGGAACAAATTTTCCACTGATGTAGCACAGCGTAACTTGATCACAGAACTGTGCCTATTTACACTGACTGAAGGTCTGTCATATACCCTTCTACAATATGAAGATGTGCTAGCTCTTAAACAATGAGCAGGATATTATACTGATTTAGAAACACTCTTTCTTTCTTGAGAATTTGCCCTCTTATTCTTTTCATGCGTAGTGCCAATTCCATCAATTTACTTTTGGGTTTACAGCCAATGCAAAAATTTATAGGCCAGATCACGAACATAGAGGCAAACAGCAATTATTTGTAGCAAGAAAGCTTGATCTGCCTCAAGTGTAAAGGTTTTTTACCTCCTGCAATGACATCTCCTGGCTCCCTGAGAAAAAACTGATTGTCAAAGGCAAAACAGTGTCTTTTAACACAGCAGATCTTGAGCAAGCAAAGAAAATCAAAGCGGAAAGCAAGGAGGTCAAGAAAAAATTATTCTGGAGGAAAGATTGAAGGTCTGGTGCTGTTTAGTCCAGAGAAGGCAAGACTGGTGTTGATAGTATGGCAGAAAAAAAACCCAGCCTTTCATGCCATGCTGAATATAGTGGAAAAAGCAGAGCGAGAGCAGAGCTGGAATATACTTTAGCTGGTAGGAATAGCTTTCCAACCACAGGACAGGATTGGTTTGGAGACATCTAAGCATGGGACAGGCAGACATCACTCAGGAGCGAGAGTGGCCAGGTCAGTGCAGTCCTTTGCAACTCCATGGAAAGGTATACAATGGCCAGGGAGCGAGGGAGCACTTTGCTCTGAGTCAGAGAAACACATCTTTTAGAGGATTAAGAGATGATGTAGGAAGTTGAGACTGCAAGTTGCCGACAATGAATACCAGACGGCCGATGAGGCGCTGCCAGCTCATCAAGGACCTGACTCAGCAAACGGCTCTGCTTTCTGCGACTGCTGYGCCAAGGGTTTGCTGCTCCCACACTACATTGCATGCCTCAACAGCCAGAACAATCTTTTTTCTTTTTTTTTTTTTTTAACTGAGGGAAATCCTAAGCCAGTGTCTCCCAAACTGGGACGGCAGAAGATAAGTGGCAAGGGAGCTGAAGAAGGAAATCACGACTCCAGGACTCTCTGTGCTTCATGCTCACCTATAGACACACAACAGTTCTACAGGCATCTGTGATCTGTAAAACAGCTGCTTGCCTGTTGTCCCCCCACCCCAGCTACTGTAGAAACCCTCCTGTGTCAACCACAGTGCCTGTGCTTCTCTTCTGCTCCCCTTGCCTGTGCTGGGCAGAGCATCCCTCCCTGCAGCCAGAGTGGGCAACAGCAGCAGCCCTTTCCCACCCACCTGCACATGGAGAGAGGGAGAGCCACACAGTGCACAGGCAGGGGGGAAAGAGAAACAAAGAAAGGGMTTTAATAGATGGTAGATTTCAATAAATGGAAGAAAATGGTCATAGAGTGAGCAAAAAAGCTTGCTGAGCAGCACCGTAAGAAGACAGCAAAGGGATCAACTGTTGGTAGCAGTTTGCATCTCCCACGAATGGCAAATGAGCACCCAATTTGCCTCCTTGTTTCCTGCCAGCGATGCCCAGGCTCTCACATGGTCTTGTGTTTGCACTTTCCACCAGCACATGGGCACTTTCTACACAGTGTCAGGTCCTATGGTCAACATGAAGCCCTGGAAACAGGTTTGCATTACTGCCTCTATTGTAGAAACTGCTGGCAAATGAGGATTTTCCATGTTGCATGTGAATTCTGATGTTAAATAAAATTTCTCCTCTGAGCTAGAGAGACAAGACTGCCACAGATCACCGTTCAAAAGGAAACAAATTAAAACGTTCTAGCTGATTTATTCCAGAACGATTAATTGGGCTGCTCCCTGAAGCTTAGACCACAGGGTCCAAGGCACCCAGCAGAGCTGTCAAAACACCCAAGGTTATCAGCACAGCCAACAGGCTGCTCTGCGCTCCCAGGGAATGGATCTGATTCCTGACAAAAACCTGCCTGTATACRTAGGGACACCTGTAGGTTTCTTCAAGACTCCTTCTGCAGGAAAATGCTGGTTCACCCACTCCAGGTGTTTAACCAGAAAGTTTATTGGTGCATTATTTACAATCTCACCTGCAATATGTGGTCTACTTTTATTACCTATTTGATTTTAAATTGTTCATTATAAACTGTAATGCCCCACAGATAAACTTGTCACTAAAGATAAACTATTAACATGTTCCTCTTAAGAAGCAATAATAGGGTTAAGTATTTGCATGGCTCATTTATTASAAAAATGTGTGCAAGTAACTCAAGGAGTTTTCGGTGAGTTACTCTTTACGAGTTAGATTCAATCAAGATTTCTCCTGACTTCCAGGCTGCAGTAATTGTCCAAGGCGGCTCAGCTGCCAAAGCCTTGGTGCCTGCACCAGGCTGATGCTGCTTCTCATGGCAGCTGAGCTTGCACAAGATCTGTGGCCCTGCTCAGCCACCACACAGCCAAACCCAGCAGATCTCCAAACCAAGGACTCAAGAAGAGATCCCCGGGATCCCAAGTGGCCTCCTTGCCACTGCAGTGGCACAGTATCACAAAGGCATCCTCAGATCAGCCAGTCAAGCATCAGGGAGCACCAAGTGTGGGTTGAAAGATCCCAGYTCCTCATGAGCACCAAATTTGTCTGAGCCAAAGGTGACATGGCCAGGGAAGTTGTGTCACTGAATGCACCTCTGGATCTTCCACATGGGAAAGAGTCCTGCTCAGCAGGCCTTGCCACTGACCTAACTGCAAGCACCAGAAAGTGGACTTCTCTCTCTCTTCCTCCCCTAACAGATTTTTCTTATTTTTGAAAAAGATTTATTTGATCTGAAATAATAATTTTTATTAGCCTAGATGTATTCACCATTTTCAAACTGAAATCTTCTCAAATTGGTGTTTAGAAGATGTTTTCAGTTAGAGACTGACTCTTTTTATTTATTTCTTTCATTAGGACTAAGCAGGCCAAAACCAAGATGTCCTATTTTGGATTAAATAAACCATTTCAGGTTGACTACCCCCTCTCATTCACTTGAAGTATGAAAAAGAAATAGGCTTTGTTGAAACAAAGATGAAYGTATAAAACACTTTCTGGCCCATTTTTCACACAGCTGCAGTCAAAACCTCTCCTACTTGGATTAACTCTTCCCACATCTTCACACAGGCTGCTCTATTCTAAGCACTCAAACAGAAGATGTAAAAAACATCTTGAAGTAAATAAGAGCTACCTGCCAGCTGCAAAACAAAACACTGGAAAGCAGAAAAGAATCTCTTTTTAATCTGAAACAGAAATTGTAAACCCTGAGATTTCAGCATGTGGCCCCACCCTTAAAACTGCCTGTGTTGGCTCTGCTTTTGGTAAACCGAGCCACAAACAGAGAGCTAAAGCCTTTGGCAAACCATATATCTATGGGGGCAAATGCAGTGTGAATGAGATGGGGGTCATTTCCTTGGTTGCTTGTATTGGGGTGGCTTTGCTGGAGTCAAAGATGACACAGCTGGAACAGCAACAGCCGAGACCCAGTGTCCTGAGGTCTCTGAACCTCGGGGCGAATATTTAGTGTCCATTCTTCAAAAACATTGCTCATTTTAAAATGAGATCACCTCTAACAGCATTTATTCAGAGGTAACTGCTAAGAGTCTGCATTCATTGGATGAGTGATTCTTAGCTCCTCAACACGTGTTTCACATGCTGGGGAGAATAAAATTCAGGTTAAATAAAAAAGGTTAAAATGCAATTCTGTTCCCTTACTGGACATCAGAGGAATTGCTGCTCACAGCAGAGACACCTCGAACAAGACAGGTTTCCAGGGGCTCTCTTCAGTGCTGTTTGTACACAGAATATGGACCACTGTGACTGCACTGCTGTAGCAGTTATGGCAATAAAGTCCTTGGCCACTGCAACCAAGTTTGCATTCTTTCCCCCCCCCTCCCCATTTCTTAGGGTCCAGCACACTTTGTACACTCCTGGATGTTCTTCGACCCCCACAGCTTAAAAAAGACACAGTGCAAGCTGGAGTAGAGTAGGGTCAAAGAAAAGCAGCAAAAAAGAGTCAGAGGTATAGAGTGGTTTGCACACAAGGAACAGCTGAATGCCCTAGAATGCTTCAACCTGGAAAACAGAAGACCTGGGAGTAAAGGAAAGGGTTTAATACAGTCAAAAATCAAGTAATCATGAGAAGCATGAGTAGAAAATGCCCATTCACCGCCTCTTCCAGTGCACACTGTGGAGCTCCCAGCTGATAGCTGGCTCAAGTCCTATGAAAGACAGTATTTTTGCACAAGAGTGTGCACTTAAACTATAACTGTACATGGACTCAAGAGGAGACTGGACAAGTAAAAATCCACTCGAGGTGGCTCAGCGTAATACAGAAACTTCTGCCTCAGGAAGCCCCTGGCCTCTGAGTGGTTGGATGCTGGGAAAGCTTTTGTGGAAGTGGCATGTACACTCGGACCCTCACTGCAGGCATTCAGCCACTGTTGACCACTGCCAAAAACTTGTTACCAGATGAGACAGACCTTTAGTCTGGCCCAGCAGCATTTGCTACCGCACATTCCCCACACAGCATCATGCTCTTCCGTTTTTCCCCAGGACTGCAAGTTTATTTCACCGGTATGACGTGAAACCACTGCGGCACCAAAGTCCTTCCTCTCTTCCCCAGGGTATGGCACACCCAGTCCCAACACCCAGTCCACTCTACTGGGATCAAGCCACATTTTTGTGCTACCTGTAGCTCTTCTGTCTGCTCTCTGAAGGACRATGTCTCCCAGCCCCTCTACCATGTCCTAATGCTGTTTTTCCTTGGTCCGGTGTGCCAGAGCTAACTGAAGCCTTGGCTACTTCAGAGGAACTTCACAGGGAGTAGGGGGTAAAGGTATCACCAGAGTAGGAGGCTGAGGATGGCCCCAGAGAGAAGGGGCTTCTGCACCACTGCCTCTCAGGACTAGTCAACATATGCAGCTGTAACCATTTTCCAGACATTCAGCAATTTTTACCTTGGCTGTTACAGGCAGTTTGGGATAGGGATACCATAGTGGTACCTGCACAAGCTCTGAAGGCATCATCAGAACCCTCATAACGGGCTCAGGCAGACAAGTCCTTAGTGGGCAATCCTGGTCCAGGCAGAGCTGGACAATCGTGGTCTAGTTGAGGGRAAAACATTAATATAAGCTGAATTGAAAAACTTCCTCTTGGGTCAGCCCAAACCACTACATTTGACCCGGTGTGAAGTATTTATTTTACTTTTGGAAACGAGAGTCTTTTCTCTGTGTTCCGATTCAGTAAAAGGTCTTGTTTTGAAAATGTTCATAGCACAAATGCATTTCAAAAAAAATTCACTTTTGCTTTTACATTTAAAGTGGTTTTTCTGACTTCAGCACATTTGACACATTTATTAGCTTCCCCCACTCTCCCACCCCTCAAAAAAAGTAGTCACTCAGCTGACCTCACCATGCAGGCTCAACTCGTCTCTTGCAAAAAGACTGCAGCATGGTGCCATAGCAGTTTTTATAGCACAAATAATCATGCCCACAATTAAATAGCCCAGTGTTGGGGATAGATCTGATTGTAGACTGTGGGAGCCTAAGTCATTCAAACCAGAAGCAGCAGTGGCATGAGTGGGGTACAGGCAGCGCCACAGCACTAAATACAGGCAACACTCAGTTGTGTCTTGACACAGTTCACTCCTAGGTGCCAATGCTCCTGAGGAGTTAATGATAATTTTAGCCTTGTGTACAAAATTAGGTAGGAAACAGGGGCTTAGTGGAGGCAGAAAACACTGTCTTACCCCCCATGGCCCCTCTGCTCCAAGTACCTGAGCAGTTTGGCCCTGTCACACTCTTCCTCACATTTTGTGAAGATTCTGGTGTTCACCCATGCATGTTCACAGATTCGCACTGGTTTCACTAAATTATCCTCGAAAGTCTATTTCATTCAAATTAAATTTGTTTAACAAAGTTAACTTTTTTCAGGCCAATACTATGTTCTTGTATTCAGTCTTTTTCAAGTGTGTCCAAAGGCTCTGATTCTCTGTCAACATGAGTTACTAAGAAATCCCAAGAAATTTTGGAAAAAGCTGAGTCTACATTTGAAAAGAACATGCTAAGTAGCTTGCCAAAATATCATGCCTAGCCTTAGAGAGATGCCTTAAGAGTGTGCAATATGTGACTGTAGGATCACAGGATAGTACTGTGGGTACCCTAAAGCTCTGAATCCTACAGCACTCCCATGTGTCCTATAAAAAGTCTGTTTCCTATTCCCATAAAAAGAGCCCATTACAGCCCCTTGTCTAGAGTCATCCTCTCCAGAGATTCAGCTTAAATATTTCTTGTTTTCACAAAACTGTTCACCACGGTAGCTCACTCTGCAAGTGCATCTAATCACAGTCAGTTAATTCATCATTTCTACTGGTCTTGTTCATCTCTGTGCTGGTTTGGCTGTAAACCAGCAGGGGAAGTTAACCCCACACCGAATACCTTGAGAGATTTTAGGTCAAAATTACAATTTTAATAAAAAAGGTTAAAATAAATGCAGTAATACAGAAACATGGGCTTAAACAAACCGACAGAGTCATGGTACAACCTGATACCCTGTTGACCTGGGTGGTAGCTGTACAGTCCGGTTAGGCACTGGTCCTGCAGGAAGGCCTGGTAATCCAGTCCCGGTAGTGGAGTGGAGTAGCTAAGTCCAATTACAAGGAGTGGAGTCCAGTCGAGTCGAGTCGAGAGTCCCRAGAGCAGAGTCCTGTCGAATCGAGGGTACCTTCTCCCATCCAAAAACCCTTGTTTTATGCAGTGCTTCTTGGCTGGCACCTCCCCCAGGGGCGGGGACTTTCACAATGGAAGAGGATCTTCCGGGTGTTCTATTGATTGTTTCGGTAATGAGCTTGGAGGAGTCCTAGGGTCCTTCAAAATGTTCCGGAAGGGTTCAGACCAAGTAGTCAGGCTGAGTGGTGCTAATGGGCCATTAGCTGAGATCAGATAATCAGCTGGGTGGTGCTAATGGGCCATTACCTGAGATCAGATAACCAGGGTGGGTAGTACTTCCTGTCGGTTGGAGTGCTTATCTCAGTTGAGATAAGGAGTCCCAGGTGTGTAATTATGAAATTTATCCAGCTTTTGTGGGTGGTAATAGAATATTTAACTAACCCAGGACAATCTCCCTCTCCCCTTTCACAGATAAACCACGTTTAATGGCTGTGTTAAATAACAAGTAGTGTGCCAAAGAACATCTTGCATACTTCAGAAGGGCAATGTCCTGCCAGATTTATCTGGGTGCTTAAATCCCATTTTGAAAAAGTTCTCTTGGTTACTGAACTACCAAATGCAAAATTCGTAATAATTTATTTCAGAAGGGGAGAAGAAATGAAAAGTTCTTAGTTTTTCATTATTTGTCTATAGGATAATATTTTTGATTTCAAGTCCTCATCATAGGACTTTCCTCAGGTGCAACCCTGCATGTTCTCAAAGCATTTGCCTTGTCAGCGTGTCTCTCAATTTCGTATTCTCAGACAACCACTCCAAGCAGAGACCTCAGCTCAACTTGGTAGGGGCCATGCGAGATCCATCCCCCAATCCTATCTGTCACTCGTGTTATCCCAGCAAAGAGGCAATGGCATGCTGCTGTTGGATGTTTGTCTGTGCCTCTGTTCCACACGGCCAGGGTGTCATGGTTTGACACTGGCCAAATGCCAGGCACCCATGAAAAAAAGGCACTCACTCACCCTCCCCTGCTCCGCAGCTGGACAGAAGACAGAAAATTTAACAAAGGGTTCATGAGTTGAGATAAGGACCAGGAGAAAACACTTCAAGGGCAAAACAGGCTCAACTTAATGACACAAAGCGAATTTATTACTAACAAAATCAGAGTAGGAGAATGAGAAGGAAAATAAGCCCTTGAAACACCCTTTTCTCCCCCCAGCCCTCCCTCCTTCCCACTGACGGCGCAGGGAGATGGGTTGGGGGTTTTGGTCAGTTCATCACCCAAGATTTCTTGCCACTGCTCAGGGAGAGGAGTCATTTCCCTGCTGCACTGTGGGGTTCCTCCCACGGAAGACAGTTCTCTGCAAACCCCTCCAGCGTGGGTCCACTCTCACGAGCAGCAGCCCTCCCAAAACTGCTGTGGTGTGGGTCACTCTGCCACGGGGATCAGTCCTCCAAGGATGGCTGCTCCAGCCTGGAAGCAAGGCCTCTCTCRCCATTGGGACTGCCGCCAGACCACAGGCCCCTCTAGGCATCCACCCACTCTGGTGTGGCAACCTGTCCCACGGGCTGCGAGGGGATCTCTGCATCCCCTGTGGACCCCCATGGGCTGCAGGGGGACAACTGYCTCACYATGGCCCTCACCACAGGCTGCAGGGACATCTCAGCTCCGGTGCCTGTAGCACCTCCTCCCCCTCCTTCTTCACTGACCTTGGTGTCTCCATTGTTGTTTCTCTCACATGTTCTCACTCTTACTCTTCTCTGGTTGGAAAATTACAACTGTGCCCCAAACTTTGTTTTGGTTTCTTCTTAAATCTGTTACCACAGAGATGTTACCACCATCTCTAACAGGCCCAGCCTTGGCCAGCAGCACRTCCATCCTTAGAGCCATCAGGGATTGGCTCTGCTGGACATGGTGGAAGCTTCCAGCAGGTTCTCACAGAAGCCACCTCTGTGCCCCTCCCRCTACCAAAAACCAGGCCCTGCAAAACCCACACACAGGGTCTGCAAGGACAGCAAGCAGCATCCAGCATTTAGCTCTCACCAAACCCTTGCTKTGTCTACCCAGCAGGCCCATACGCTGCAGAAACACCATTTTCCACTTCTTCGTTTATTTTTCAAAGCTGAGTCTTTGACCTTCCAGGCAGTAATAATTTTCCAGCCATCAAACAGGCATAAGGAGTGTGGTGTGTGCCTGCCACAGCCCCAAACCACAACTGAGAGCTCTGAATACCCTGTCGTTAGCCCCAACACGACATCAAAGCCAGGCTCAGATGCTAAGCCCTCACTGTCTCAGCTAAACTTATTTTGGGACTGCTAAACGTATTTTGCTGTTATTTTTCAAGCAGGATGGGGGGGTGTGGCAGAAGCCAGGCCTGGGGATCGGTTGAATCTGCCTGTATCTTTCACTTAAAGCAAGCCCACCTAAAATACAGAATGGCTTTTCACCTTGAAAGGGGGGATTTATGAGGTATCCTGTAATAGATAGACAGGGGAATTCCAGAGCCAGAAGGCAAAACAGTTGAAGGATTTCCTCAGAACACAAACTATGATTAAAAACMTGCATTTCTCACAAAAACCTCCCTTCTTTTTTTCAAATAATCTTTTTACGGTTTTATTTCTTTTTAATTGCACCAGAATTTAAATTCTCTAATTAGGAAGCACAAGGAAGGAAAAACTGAAAAATGTCAGCATAGGAGAATCTATTAACCAGACTTGAATTAAAAATTACTTTGGATCCTTAATCAACAATGTCTCTCCAGCTTCTACCATCCTGAGCGCTATCTGCTCCTGCCTCCCTCAGATAAGCACATCCCAGGGCAGTGAGCATATCTCTTCACAGGTTTGTTTTCAGCCATGGTCAGTTTGCTTTTTTGAGGGGCTGTTTATATTTCCTTTAAAGAATATTTCTCTAGGTGTCATAAGGCTATCCTGTCCATTGGCATTTTAGCAGTCTTCATGAGCTCTGTTCTCTTGTATGCTTTCATTGAACAGCTATTTTGTTCCTCATCCAAAGATTTCAAACCCACCTATCACATGCATCAAACGTGACTAAATAAGTGTGTGATGTCTGGAAAACTGTCTGATGAGAATTTTTGGTGTAGAGATGACTGTGCCATCTTCCTGTAAGACAGAAAAAAATAAGGACTTGAACTTTTCTTAACTGGGCTTTTTTTCTGTAGCATTGCAGCATGAAATAGTGTTAATTTTTGCCATGCTTAGGAAGGCTGCCAGCTCCCCATGCTGTGCACAGGAGAGCCAGAGCCTCYAGCAGGATAGTACTGTGGCTACCCTAGCAAACCACCTGCAATTCACCACCTGTGATGCACCACGGCCCCTGAAATGAGACAGAAGTCAGGTGGGTTTGTACTTTTATAATCACGGAGATTCAACAGACAGTTCCATCTCCTGTAAAATACACTGGTAATCATGGCCAGCATTTATATCTACAGTCCCTGCCGTTTTCAAACTGGAATTACATATGCCTTCTGCAGACCAGAGTGATCACTGCGGACCAGGATCTGATCTCATTACCCTGCAGTGAATCCAACATAATTCAGTCACTCACGGCTGGTACTTTGGACTTGCACCAGTGGCACTGTGGTCAAACTCTGCCTCTCTGCCTGCTTCAAAAAGTATATTTAGAAAAAGATGCCAAAAGTATCTTTTCCCCATTACAGGCATTGGCTAAGAGCATGTCCTTGGTTATTAGAAACCTCTCACCATCTGGTCACATTTATTTCAAATATTTACCATCACCTCTGCAAAATTCATGCTGTCCTGTAGCATCGGGTGCTCCAGGGGGCACAGTGGGACCGAGCACCACAATGAACACAATGTCACTGCCTGCAGAATATTTTGGGTCACTGCTCAGCCCGGTTGTTGACCAAGCCTCCATGCAGGGATCCTGGCAAGGCTGGAGAGAGAGGCAGAGCCCACACAACCTCTATGCATCTAGTTTCATGCAGGAAATGGCCCCTTCTATCTGAACCAATGCTCTGTGTAGGTTGATTGCCCTGCCTACAACAGTGGGCTCAGGGATTTGACTGCCTGGGGAGAAAAGTGACGGTTTCCTCACTGCCTTAGAAGTAYGGATGTGGGCATAGGGCATAGGTAGCCTGACTTGATTGGGTTTTAAACTTGTTTCTGAGCTAGAATTAGAACTGCCTCAGCTGATGGGTGATGGAGACTCAGACCTATCACTGCAGCACACTGTGGACATCAGCTTTTGTTCACCAGGACCTTGCAAATTGCAGCAAACCACCCTTCCCTGTCATCCCCTGCTCCTGAGCTTGAGACTGACAGCAGACTTCCTCATGTGTTCACTGCTTGAAGGTGCTGCTGAGTGAGATCAGATGGGAGTTGGAGGAAGCAAAATAAAAGTTGATATGCTTGCATTCATGTACTGTCTGGAGAACTAATTAGTCTTGGTTTTGGTGAACACACTTGGGGGAATGATACCAATCAGCCGAGCTGACTTGCTGTTTCCCTGGAGACCTTCARTGCATTAAAGAAAGAAAACACTACCTTGTGATTTTGACACCGACGTGACTCCATGCACACTTTGTACACAGCACTGCTAGCGTCAGTTTGTGGAGGAATTCAAAAGTGTCTCCRTCTTTCTGAAGTGCAACTTCATGTAACAGTTGTGGTCCTGCATCCCCATGATGCTTTTCCCTGTGGGATACCAGAAGCCATCATCATCTGGAATCAGCCTGGGCACTTTGCTATAATTAGGGCCCTAGTTAGTGCTGCTGTGGGAGCAGGAGCCCTCAGGAAGCACCATGCCTCTCAGGGTGCACTCCCAGGGCARAGTAGGTGACACGGGCTGGTGCAGAAGGAAGCTGAGAGCCAGAAGAGCGGACACAATTTGAACACCGTGAAGATGAGCAATAACGCAATAACGCCAAGTAGGATCTCCTTCAATGACTGAGCAATAACAATTTTTGCTATGAAATGGATGCTCCTCAGTATTGAAACACCAAGGAAGACAGAAGACTGAGTGTGCTGCCAAGTCCCAGGATMAAAATGCTGCAAGGATGCAAGAGAGCCTTGTGCCGATGTGGCACACCAAAAGAGCCATAAAGGTCTGCAAGGCTGAAGTGCGCTAAAGACGTAGCGCCATGCAACTAGAGCCACACTTMAGAGCAACCTGTCATAGCAGAGTTGGGCAACCAGGAGGAAATCAGGTAGATCAGCAACAAACCTGTAACTAAGATGCCCAGTTGATAAAATTAAATTAGAAGCAAGCAAAACATTTTAAAGCAGTGAATAAATGCCGCAAAAATCAAAAGAGAAAGGTTTACAGACCAGAGGGCAGTGATGAGACTGTCATAATGCAGTATAAACAGAAATAGGTGGGGCAGCCAGATAGAGTGTCTGTCTAATCCTTTCACAACACAGCACCATAAAAGGTCTTAAAGTAAGGCTGGTCAAAATTTTCCATCCAAACTTCTCTATTGAACAGTAAGAAGAGTACATTTTTATGATTACTCTGTCTAATTTTTTTTTACTCACAACAGCTGCTTTCCATGAAAATTTTYAACATTTTATAGAAATGCCAAAAAACACCCAACCCTCTGTTTATGGCAACTAAACATTTTCAGACAAAAAAAAATTTAACATTTTTGGTGAGAATTAAAGAATGGCCTGTTGTTTTGAGACATGACTAATCCCTTTGTTGCCAAACACTGAATACTTTTTGGTTTTCCAGTAAAATGTCCAAATTATTCTCTGGGTAAGGGGGGCACTTTCCAAACCAGCAGCACTTTAAATATCCAAACAAAAAATTCAGACTCTGTTCCAGCCTTAAGGGATGGTCAGTGCTGAGATCATTGTAAAGAAGGAGTACTGGGAGCTGGTCGAAGGGCAAAACCAAGCAGACAAACAGACTGGTTCTGGACAGGCTGCAAACAGAAGTGGAAAAAAAACAGGAAACCAGTATGGTGCATTGATGCTGGCTGGCTGCCAKGTGCCGACCAAAGCTGCCCTATTGCTCCCCTCCTCAGCTGCACAGGAGAAACGAAATACAATGAAAGGTTCGTGAGTTAAGGATGGGGAGAGATCACCCACCAATTACCACCACAGACAGGCCAGACTTGACTTAAGGAAAATTAATTGAATTTATTAGCAATCAGATGAGAAAATAAAAATAAATCTTAAAACACTTTCCTATCACTCCTCCCTTCTTTCCAAGCTCAACTTCATTCCTGAATTCTCTACCTGCTTCCATCCAGCAGCACAGGGGATGAGGAATGGGGATTGTGGTCAGTTCATCACAGTTTGTCTCTGCTGCTCCTTGTCCCTTAGAGGGAGGACACCCTCTGCCTCTGCTACAGCAGGGTCCACTCGAGTGGGTCCCTCCCACAGGAGACAGTCCTTCATGAACTTCTCCAACACAGGCTGTGCTTCCCACAGGCAGCACTTCATATGCTGCCCCAGTGTGGGTCCCTTCCATAAAGTGCAGTCCTTCAGGAACAGACTGCTCCAATGTGGGTCTCCATGGGGTCACAAGTCCTGCCAGGACCCTRCCTCAGCATGGGCTTCCCACAGGGTGACAGCCTCCTTTGGGCATCCTACTGCTCTGGCACAGGGCTCTACACAGGCTGTGGGTGGATCTCTGCTCCCCTTGGACGCCCATGGGCTGCAGAGGTGCAGCTGCCTCATCATGGTCTGCACCATGGGCTGCAGGGGAATCTCTGCTCTGGCACCTGGAGCATCTCCAGCCCCTTGTCCACTGACCTTGGTGTCTGCAGAACTGTTTCTCTCACATTGTCTCACTCCTCTCTCCCACAGAGGTTGTTCTTGCACAGTGACTTTTCCCCTTCTGAACTCTGTTTTTCCAGAGAATCCACCATCACTGCTGGGCTCAGCTCTGGCCAGTGACCAGTGATGGGTCCATCTTGCAGCTGTCTGGCATTGGCTCTGTCAGACATGGGGGAAGCTTGTGGCAGCTTCTCACAGAAGCCACCCCTGTAGTCCCCCTGCTATCCAAACCTTGACATGCTAACCCAATACAACCATCAAAAAAGAAAATAATTTAAGCTGTTAGGCTGGGAGACAGTGAGAGAATTGGAGAGCAGATTGGTGGTTTTGTTGTAGGAAGTGTCAAATGGTCTGGTTTTGGATGGCTGGAAAGCAGTTTGCAACTGAGCATCTAAAGACTTGGAGACCAAGTAGTTACAGTCAGTGGCCCTGTCTGCCTCAATATCTTTGGTTGCTTTATAATGATAAAGAAATGAGTTGTACATTTTTTTTAATCTACCTTTGTCAGGGCAGACATTGTCCAGCGAGAAAGGTTTCTTTAGCCAAGTGAAATATCATTCAGTAAACTAAATACGTTATTGAAAGAAGTTAAATCAAAATCTAAAATACTAACATTTATTGCAGGAATCTTATATGGTGCTGTATATTAAAAATGGTTATTTAAGGAAACTGTTCTGTTGGACTGGAGCCAACTCTTGTGTTTTTAGTAATAAACTATTTCATCTCATTTCACCTCTAACTTTTGATCTTGCGGCAGGTATCACCAGAAGATGGCAGGGTAAGCCAAGGCAGCTGTAAATGTCATCATGCATTAGTATAGGACCTGGAGTTAATTTAAACTTATTTATTTGTGTGATTCACTTGCTTTCCTATCACCTAGCAGCTTACTTTACAAATGCACTAGTAGCCTGGGATAGATTTTTCTCATGAAATTTCAGGTTTAAACACAGTACTGCAAATGATTCCCAGCAGCTGAAGTGATAATAGAAGCCAAGTAGCAAAAACTTCTGTAGGAGAAAAAAAAACACTCTCCATGTGTCCCCTATAACCTCTGAAAGCTTCACCAAGCCTAAAGAGAGCTAAAATGTAACACATCTCTCAGAATGATGCAACCTTCTGTTAAAACTGTGGAAGCAACTGATAGAGCTGGTGGTCTGGTATCTATGGTAGAGCAGAAAATGTAGAAAGAAAAACACTCCTGGAATGAAAAAGACAAAGGTGTTGGGGCTCTGCCTGGCCATGTTAGACAGCAGGAAGAGAGGAAAGTATGCCCCTGCAAAAGGAGAAAGCAGGTCACACAAGGAATGAAGGTGAATTAACCAGAGATTGAGTAGAAACAATGAAAGCCCGCTCAAAAACCAAATGCTTGTTGTCCTGCATCCTGGTGGTAAAGTTGCACAACATGAACTCAGGGAGGGAGCAACATGTCAGGAAGGGCATCCTCAGAGATTACTCAGCTCAGCAATGTTGAAATTAGGTATTTGGTGTCACAAGCAAGAGCACTCCTCTCAGAAAGGGGCATAGTGGTATCACTTTGCATCACAAGGGGTGGTCTGAAAGCACATCCCATTCGGGTGCAACAGGGGTTCAGCCTCTGACAGTGCCCTGAACTGGGGAAAAAATGGTGGATGAGTACGGAAGGGAGGGAGGGAGGGAGGGAGGGAGGAATGAAGGAACGGATGGAGGGAGAGAGGGATGGAGGGAGGGAGGGAGGGAGGGAGGGAGGGAGGGAGGAAGGAAGGAAGGAAGGAAGGAAGGAAGGAAGGAAGGAAGGAAGGAAGGAAGGAAGGAGGGAGAAATTCTGAAAAAAATATTTAAAAGCAAGGGAAAACAACCAGTCCCCTCACCACAGACAGTTTAGGAGTGGCAACAAAGGACTCACAGAAGAGGAAGAGGCTGTTTTCTTGAGCAAGGATGAAAGGATGTCTAAGAAAAGGGAAGTCTAATCTTCAGTCTCTTCTTCCTTCAAAATCTTTCCAAATGGACACAAGGTGGCCATTAAGGGATATGGTTTCTGTGAGAGTGGAAGTTCCAGGTAAGCATGGAACAAGCATCATGCTCATATTGCATTTCTCTTTAGATCAACAAAGGTGTGAACTATCTGTTCTGCCTGTAAAAAGCCAAAGGGAGTCACAGCCAATAGTGTCAAGAGAAGAAGGTTAAGAGCAAGTAGACATAAATGGAGAAGAGGAAAGCACGAGTGGGACACGTGGCTCAGTCCAGGGTAAATGGCAAGGCTGCGCAATTCCTGAATTTCCTCTGGGACCAATCCCAGTTAATTTACTTTAAAGAAACTCTTTTCATTTCAGAGTAGTTACTTCTGGGTCCCATCCTTGTGCATAAAGTATTACAGCTTTTCATTAAGAATGTGCACAAATTTCACTCTCTGTAGTGAAATTCATGTCAGGCTGGAGTGCTGCCTGCAGGTTAACTTCAACCTCACAAAATAAGCATTGCTTATTTTCAGTCCCAGTGTAGGGTGAGGAAAACATATAGCCCCTTCCGCTGGTTTGCTGCTTAAATAAAACTAAAAGACATTAATGTAAACTGTGAAATACAAAATCTTAATTAATTCTCCTTCACTAGCTTGAATTTTTAGGTACTTTTCCTTAGAGCAGGATAAATTTAAAAACCTACTTCTGAACTCATTAAGGCCAGTATAAATAAGGAGTAACAGCTCATGCTAATGGAAATACACTTGTGTATAAATTAGCAAAGCCAGATTTAGTTTCACTCTAACTGTTTTGTGTTGTACTATGTTTAGTTTCACTCCATCCTCATGGTTACGTTTCAAGAGGTGTTGTTGTGCTTTGCACACTTGCACAATAAGTAAGACTATTAAATAAACAGGGATATAACAAAAATATGAAGTTTCAGAATATTCAGGAAATCATCATTTCCTGGAGCTGAATAAACATTTTAGAAAAAACTCACCCAGCAGGAAATGGAGCTATCTGAAGTGGCCAGTAGGTTCAGASGATGTAGAAAGGGGTTTGTTCAGAGGCGTTAAATAAACAGAATAAAATGCCTTGGGAAACAGTTCCCTTTATTTGCTTTCTTGGCTAACAATGTTCATTTTACATTCAGTCTTCAGCACAAGAGACACAAACAGGTCCCATGCAAGATTACCAAACTGAGTGTAAACTGAGACACAGCTTTCCTGGTTCTGCAGGAATCCTGAAATTATAGCTAAGGGAGATCACGCTGCCCTGCTCCACTCCTGAGCATGATACCTGTGCATATTAAAGATTAGGCAAGTTAAATATTATCAAATTAACCACTTCACTGCTCTCAAACCTAACAGGTCTGCTTATCCCTCGGCCAACTGACCTCCAAGTAACAGGAAACAATACAACCATATATTGATAGAAAAGCCTGTGGCACTTCAAAACCTGCTAACTAGGAGATGACATCAAACCTTAAGTCTAAATATCGGTGACACAAAACAGAAGAATGCAAATCATGACTTTCATGCTTAGATCTTAGTGTTCCATCTCAATACATCTGTGAAGCTGACACAGCATTTCATATACACTGTACTGGAATATCACAGAATACAAAGACCTTGCTGCAGTTTTCAGCTCTAACCATGCCTCAGGAAAACAGGACTTTCAGTCCCGGCCCTTGAGCCAGAGTCGGATACAGCATGGTGAGCACCGACTATGAAGTTTKCTTGTTTTTTCTTCCACTGTTCTCTCTCCTTGCCTTAAATTGTGCTGAATTTTAATTCCCTGCCATGACACTGAGGAGAGAAATGGATAGTCTTGAACTCTCCTGGCGGTTTTAACTCAGACACCAAGATCAAGTGTTTCTAGGTTTTCTGTGTGGGTGTCACTCCTATATCCCAATGAAATCAAKAGGTTGAATGGAATTAAGACAGCTAACATGCATAAGGATGTCAGGTTGGGGAGAAAAAATGTGCCCACAATTTTATAAGCCCAAACATTTCAGTAAATTTATCGTTATTTTTCATATGCCTCAGTTGCTGGTGTGTAAGATTGAGACTGTAATCCCTTTATGCCTGCGAAGCACTTGGAGGACTTGTGGTACAAGAGCTGTCTTTTCCTGCCCAGCTACACAATGCTTGGCACCGTGGGGCCCCAGCATTACTTGTTAATAAAATATGAACAGCAGCAGTGCCATCTGGACCAGCATTTCATGGCCCCTCTGAGGTCCAAGAGAGTGGCCTTTTCAAGGCATATGCTCCTATTACTGGAATTGTCATTCATGGAGCTTCTGGAGAAGAAATGAAAATATGGACATGAGGAGAAAAACAGGAGGCTCCTGAGAAACTGAGAGGAAGGGCAAAGAAAATGGAGGAGGCGGTGGAGAAACACAGCGAAGGAAGAACTAATGCAAGAAGAAAAAATGAGGGGAGAGATTACAGCAAAAGAAGCCAGAAGAGATATATTAGGGCCTTTGAGAAGAAGGAGAAGTAAGATTTGGAGGGGTGAGAGAAGGTGGACCAAGAAAGTGGGGAGAAAAAGTTCCAGTTTGATAACAGAGTTCTGATGAGGCTTCACACATTTCAAACTAGAAATATGGGCCCCTCCCCAGCAAAACTGGGCTTCCACTGCCAGCAAAATTGTTTCCACAGCTTGGACTGCAGTGCCAGTGAACGTCTGCAATCAGCCCATCCAGGTGCTCTGTGATACAGGCTGCACCAGATTCAACCTGTCAAAGCAATGGGAATAAATCCGAGGGCCAGGAATTGGGCCCCTGCTTGGCTGCTGCTGTGCAGAAACGAGAACATAAGTAGCCAAAAAAAGACACATTTAAGGTATAACTCAACAAAAATAAGAAACAGACCTTTTGACAGCAGACATGCTAACAAATCAAGTTCATGGAATAAGAACCAGCTATCCTGCAGGAGGGACAAGGACTCTGAAAGCTGCTGTAAGAGTCTGATATGCCAATTTGCAGACATTCAATCTATTTCAATYTTTTAACTGGATTTATGCTGGCAAACTTTCCTATCTGGGCTTTTAATTAATATTGTATGAACTGCACAGCCTGAAGAGATTCAAAGCCCCATCAATTTTCCTGACTATATAGTCAGTCTCTGGCATCCCAGTAAACATGAGTATGATTCCTCTGATGGGCCCTTGGGCTTGGCAGGTGAGTGCACCAGTGTCACTGGCCACTACACCACCACCACCGAGCTGTTGCACTGCTTCCCAGATGCTCAGGGGAGTCAAAGGCAGGGTGCTGAGCACTGCTAGTTCCACAAGCTTGTTCACTGCACTGAATTTGGGGGGATTATGAATCCAGTCAGTTCAAATAAGGGTGTGACAATTTGGTCTGATGGCAAAGAGAGAGATACTATGATCCAGATCTGTTCTTTTCAAGCGTAACTCCAACACATTGAGTGCATTATATAACTTTATATATATATTATAGGCGAGATTTTCTATAAACAAAATAGTAAAACAAATCCCATGGAACATCTCCCCGTGGATCTGTACCAGCAAACAATAAAATTAAGCTGGAAGGTGTTTTCGGGGGCACCATGTCCAACTCACTGCAGTTGCAAACAACAACATCACAGGGCCTCTTCATAAGCACTAATTCACTTTTGTTTACTAGGGGTTATCTATTTAACTATGGCAAATATTCATCTTTTTATCACTGCAACACAGAAGGTTTTGTGAAGGAATTCAGTTCTTGGACTGGAGAGGGAACAACATGGCTGCTCATACRTCAGCTTCTCTTGGCCTCTGTCTGGTCTTTGTTTGCATAGGACTTAAATGTTCACTACATACATTTAAACTCACAATCAAATCCTGATATGATTCAAATTTATGGGAGTATTCCACACTAGCAAAACTGAACCAAAGCCTTGCTCTGCTGGATGAAGATCATTTTAAAGATAACCACCCACTTTCCCGGGAGGCTTTCTGCAATCAGCATCTGAATGACTCCAAGTGAATGTAACCAGGCTCACATATGGTGCTCAGCATGTGACTGGCAAGATCCCTGCCCTTGTGCTACATGGGACGTGGAGAAGCCACCACATCAGGAGATGGTGTTTTCCCCAGTGCCTCACAGTGCTCCATGTTATGCTTATGCTGTCCTCCCTCTGCTAGCCGCATGCCTGGGCTGGGCTCCACTTCAGCTGTGAGGGAAGAGACCCAGGAAACTGTTTCCACCATTACTCTGTCTTGAATTCTTTGTCATTGCAAAATCTCCTGGAAAAAAACCCTCCTGCAGTTACATCAGCACCGTGACAATGCTGAAAGTTTRCAGTGACACCCAGAGGGGGTTAATCTAAGCAAACTGTTGGCCAGTTTTAGAGGAGCACCAAGAGGACTGAGTCTCTGAGCAACTTCATCTTGTATTTTCTCAGTCCATTCCCTAAAACTAGATTGTGATCTTCCTTGGTAAGGAGCCATGGATCCAAATTGGTTCTGTCAGCTGCCTAACATGCTTGAGGGTGGTGTGAATCAAAGGTGGATAGGTAACCAAATCCCCTTTGCCTGCTTTCAAATCTGCCCAAACACAGCATGAAAAGTCAGGAAAGACACAAATTTGACACCGATTTTGCAGCCCTCATGATTTCAGGCTCCTTTCAATGCTGGCCTCTGCGCTCACAGCCCCCTCAGTGCCAACAGTAGCCCCCTGATCTGGGAAAGACAGAGCAAAAAGGGTGGTCTACTGATCCCATCCAAAGCAGGAGGCTAGAAATCTCCCTCTTTGAAAGGCCAAATCACAGGCAATGCAAAACGGAGCAACATGTCTCCTGGGGAAGCTCAAATCCCCTGTAAAGAAGAGAAAGGAATAAAGTAAAATCTGCCATGAACTCCCAAATGAATTATATGCCCCCTGGGAAGAAGACAGTATATTTCTTTGGGTAAATCATTAGTCACAAAAAACATTTCAGGTTGGCTGATCATTCTCTGAAGTTTGAACAAATTCAAAAACTGTTTTTGCCAAAACAAATGAAGACGGGGGGGGGGGTATCTGTCAGAAAGAGCTTGTTTAGACACTTTCTAAATATAAGCCCTTCACATTTTGAAATATTTAACTTTCTGGGTACTTACAATCAAGGTTATGTAAATAAAGGTACACTGGTGGTACTTAACTTTCCATCCAATAATCCAATAATCCAATATTAATGCCCTCAGCTAAAAAATGAAAGATGTAGGTTTGATTTCTTCCTATGGCTCAAGAAGCTGCACTCACATTCCAGGAAACTCCACTGGCCATCAGTCAGCGCTGGCGCATTTCTACTCTCATGGATCCTCGTGGGTGGTGCTGCAGAGTCTGCAAGCAAAGTGTCCTGATTAAAAGGACTGGCTTGAACCAGCCAGTCTACCAACAAGCCTTCTACTCCTTCAGAGGACAGTACCCACTTAGCCAGTTGCTGGTCCCTCTCTGTTTTTCCCAGTATTCAGTCAGTCCCCCATGTATCAGGCTGAGGGTGCTCCAAGGAGGAGAGCACTGCCGGGAGGTCAGGACGGCCAATGCGAAGGAGGGAGTCCTAGCCAGGAGCACAGCTGGCAGAGCTGCCTGCATCAGCACGTCCTGCAGTCCCGTGCAACCCGGGCAGAGGAATAACCAGGGCTTGCTTTCAAGTCAAAGAGATGTCCAAGCTGCTGCCAACTTTACAAGTTTAGCATTTAGTTTTCTTGGCTTTTACCTCAGGACTCCAAGCAACAAACTCTCAGTGACTTCTTACGCCAAAGTTTTGGGTTGGTTTTTTTTAACCTCTTTTCACTTTGGMAAATTAAAAATCCTGATGTTAGGACAGTAGAACATGATCCGCATTTCAATTACTTATTTCAATTACTTTTCAGATCAACAACAAGCATATAACTTTTTTATTTACCCAATCCCTCCTTGCTGCCCTCATTTGACCTATTTCCCTTTTATTTAGATGGTGGGGTAAAACAGACTGTTTTTTTCCAAACTATCCCAGGACCAGTTGTCTTTTCACTTTGGATAAGGCACCAAGGAGGCATGATTGGTCACCCCAACCCTGGAAAAAAATTTAAAGCTTAACCTTACTAACATCTAGCTTCCAAATTGGTTTTGTACATCACCATCTGCATTTCTAGTAGATATAGTGGCAAACAAAGAATCTGTTTGTTTGGCATAGAGAGATTAAGAACCAAACTTAAATTTGCAATTTCATGTTTTTAATATGCTTCATTGTATAGCTGAGGCAGAAATCAGCTGAATTTCCCTCATGCCTGACCATATGATCAGGAGGCAGCTACTGTGGGTATAGTTCTGTGAGGAAACTCTTTTGAAGTCAGAAGTCAAAAAGACTTTCAGGGGTTTAAATGTCTTTTTAATGTGGTCTCTTTTCTGTGTGGAGTGCAGTCCACACTTAAAGAGCTTTCTCTGTGCCTGTGAGAAATGCCTCTCTTGAAACTCATTTTTCATCTCTGGTCTACAAAATYTGTGCAAAAGCTGAGACCACTCAGTAGATCCTCACATGCTTTGGTGTGTGGTCATCTTAACCATGGTCCTGTGAGGTCCCAAAAACAAAGCAGTTTAGTCTGGATCAGATAATGAAGGTCACAGTCTAAAGGCCGAATGCAAATACTTRCTATGAAGATAACAAAAACCTTCTTTTTCTCCTTATTCTCTTTAAAGTCAAGGTAATTTGCTTTGCACTGAACTGATTTTACTTTCCACAGGGCAACCTCATTATATTTTAATATTGGGGCCATCATTCAGTGAGACTGCTGCCATGTCCCAGACAGAAGCCAAGCTTGTAGGAGTCAGATAGGACCAGGTCCCTGTGTCCCTCCAACAACAGACTGCAGTCCTGAGGGGCAGGGCAGGCATCATTACACTCCAAAAAGTGCCTTCTCAGGGAAATATGTGCCTCGAAAGGGGCAAAGGGGCTCCTAACACGGTAACATTTGCTACCCTCTCTAGTCATGACACATCTGATAGGAGCTGCCTCAGGCACACAGTGTTTTTGAGTAAGGCTTGGTGTTTCCTGCTGGGGCACCACAGCTGGGAGACGGCTGTCTTGTGCCAAAACACCACCTCCAATGTGCTGGGCACCATCGGTGAGGCCTGTCATGGTCATGGAACTCAGGTACTGTGTGCCCTTCCTTTGAGCTTTGAGCAACAGGGGAAAGTGTGGGTCTGGAATTGCCTATTCCTCGCCTTCCTCAGTGACTTTATTTCCCAATGTAACCATTCAGGTTGCTGTGCACCCCCAGACTACAGGGGGAAAAAAAAAAAAGAGAAAACTTAAAAGAAAAATCCAAACAGTTTCTGCAACATATTTCAGTTTTCATAGTCCTGTCACCCAGTCCGAGTGCAACAGTCAAAGTAATTATGCAACCTTTTAAAATATCACAGTGACATATGAGGTAATGCCACTTTCTACTCAGGCTCCTTTGGGAGCTGCTAGGCTTAGCCCTGCCATCAGCAGTGTGTTAGGAGCAAGCACTCATCCACCTTCATTTTCACAGAGAAACAGGAGTTCCCAGAGCCCAGAAAGGATGTCACGGCAGAGAAACACCCCTCTGATGTGAGAGTCCCCTTCATTTCTGAATGATCATTTGACGAAAAGAGGAGTTGCTGTAATTCTGATTTGGGAAGGTAGAATGTTTGTTATCTGAATAGTTCATGGATCAAACTAGCTGAGATCTGCTGTGAGAGTGTGCTCAGCCATGGAGAAGCACGGAATAAAGCTAGAGCTGTAACATTTTTATAGCCTTATTGCTAACCCCTCTTCATGGATTTTGCCTAAAGTCACCTAGAGTCTCTGAGAAAGCAAACAACATGTTTTCTTTTACTAGACCCAATAGTTGTTATTTTAGCATTTCTTTCACAGTGAGCACATGGAACAAGCAAAGCCTGACTAATCCCACAACCTTTTCTTCAACTCCACACCACACAGCAAGCCCATCATGTCCCCCTGGACTGCAGAGGAATGAGCAAATGCCCATACCACCCCACCCTACCCCCCTTACAGTGGGTGGGAGCCCATCACCCTCATAATTTCTGTCTTTCTCACYGGATATTTCTTCAAATGTAGCCTAGACTTGAAGCTTACATGAAGTGATGAGGAATAGCCATACCTGAGGCATGGATCTGCAGACCTAGCAGGAATGTTTGGTCCCTCCTCTACACAGTCTGCTTCAGTGAACAAGGTCTTTGTCCTGTGCAAAGGTGCCAGACGTGTTTAGGCTCTCATAAACAACTCCAAAACTCAGGCTGTGCCTACAACTGAGCATATGTTTGCAGGCAAACAGAAAAGCCTGGATCAGGAAAAGGAAAGACTCATGATTAATAGACAAAACTGACGTGTCTAGGGACACTGGAGAGCTGTGCCCCATGAAGTCCTTGTTCCCCCAAGGAAATAGAATGTTTTTAGGTTGGAAAGGACAGACTTGACTATTTACACGATATGTGATTCCTCTGCCCAAATGTCTCCATGGAGAGGAGATGTGCTTGGGGAGGACTGCCTCTTTGGGTCTGCAAAAAGAAAAAAAGTATTTTTTAAAACAGGTGAGGAAGAGGATGCAGGCAACTAAGAGAAAATCACACTTTCCTTGGTTCTTGGCAAGATTATGGAGCAAGTCTTTATGCAGGTCATTTCATTGTATGTGAAGGGAAGGACAGCAACTGTGAACAGACAGCATGGACTAACAAATGTTAAACTCATCAATAACCCAGACAGGGGAACATAGTGAGCCCTCAGCAAGTTTCTTGGTGACACCAACCTGGGAGGAGTGGCTGATACACTGGACGTCACCTAAAGACTCAGATGAGCTGAAGAAATGGGTCGGAAGGAGCTTCATGAAATGCTCCAAAGATAAATGCAAAGTCCTGCAGGTGGGTGGGATCTACCGGCTGTGTTCAGCACAAACTGGGGCCAACCAGCTGGGAAGCTGCTCCATGCATAAGAATCCTGCTGAACCTGACTGTGGGAATAAGGGCTAGGCACATACTGAGCTGTACTAGCAGCAGTGTAGGCAGCGGTCTGAGGAAAGTGGTTATTCTTCTCTTCTCAGGACTTGTGAATATACATCTGGAATAGTGTGTCCCGGTTTGGGCCCTGATCAAAAGTAAGGAAAAATTTTTACAATGATGGTGGTTGAGCACTGGCACAAGTTGCCCACAGAAACCGTGACATCTCCATCCCTGGAGGTACTCAAAATGCAACTGGACAAGACTGAGCAACCTGATCTAACTTCAAAGCTAGCCCTGCTTTCAGCTGAAGGTTGGACTGCAAGACCGCCAGAGATCCCCTCCAGCCTGAATTTTTCCACAATTCTATGATTTATGATAGCTTTTAGCAAATTCTGTGCCATTATGTTGTTGAAAAAATGGCCTATACTTTTACAAGGGGAATGTTTCAAGCCGTATCAGCACTTCCTATTAAAACTTTGGCAAATGCATATGTCAATATTTTTAAAAAGTATTTTAACATTGTTGCTTTCATTATTTTCCCTACTTTCAGGAAGTAAATAGATTATTGGTAAACACAAATTTTTTAAAATCATAACAATTCTGGCAAAAACCTCTCGAAATACATTGTAAAAATAAGCAGAAAAAGTATCAATTTCAGATCATAAGGAGTGGAAAGATCTTCAGAATGTCAAAAATAGTGAAATAATTTAACTAGCTCTGTAATTTCTATAATGCAATAAACATATGCATTACCTGCTGGGTAAAAACCGTGAAGACATTTTCCATTTGAATTAAGCGAATTCAATCCCATAATTTCCATTCTTCGGTGCTCGTTTTCCTTAAATTATCTCCTGAAAGAGTTTCTTGGCAAATACGTTCCCTGGAACAATTCACTTTAAATAAATGTTGCACACATTGCAGAAAAAGCAAATTTCACTTTCATAATTGCCCCACATTCTCACTACAAACCATAGCATGTGAACAGTAATACTGCACAATACCTATAGGCAAGTCTGGGCACATGAGTTTCCAGTAGCAAATATTTCTGATTATTTTCTCACAAACATCCAGACAGATGAAGCTGGCCCTTCCTTCTTTGTTTTTGCTTAGCTATGCCTGCAGCACAATGACAGCAACTCCTTCTTGTGGTGTTCCTATCGGTGCTGCCAAGAAAAGAAAGTGCTTTGTATCAAAAAGCATTGGTTTTATGGGAGCACCTGGGAATCTAACATCCTGTGTACCTGAGAAACCCAGAGAGCTCTGAAATATCAGAGGTGCAGCCGTTCCACCCGTATTACTTCGTGGGCCTGCACAAAGTGGTGTTAAGACCTAGAGCAACCTAATGTAACTCTAAATTGTCCTGATCCTAAGGATTCTTGTAAACGGATTTAGTCTGTCTGATTGCATCATATCAACGTGATATGATGACTGCACTTGGATTTTCCTCTACAGAGTTCCAGACTTTGGGCTGAAGTAATGTCCAAGATATGGCTGAGCGCTCATGCAGCATGTAGTTGGAGAATCTCATCTTGGGAGTAAACTCCGACCAACATTCATCTGGGAGCAGAGGCATATCCTCAAGACAGAGTTAATAAGGAACAGATCCACATGGCTTCCACCAAAATCATTGCTTATCAGGCTGGCCAGTATTGTGTCACTGCCCTTTCATTTTCTCCTTGACTGTCCGCATCTAAATCTCACCTCTTGTCTTGCAGTTTGTAAAAGATGCTTCTTCTTTATTCTATGTACTAAAATACTTTTAGTTTTCAATATTAACAAATATGTCAGTAACTATGTAATGTCAACGCCAAGTAATTCTTTGAGTAGATAACAATATAAGGAAAAGAATGGAAATACTTTCCACTGAACTAATTTAATTCAAATGGAAACACATACATAGAAGACATAGAATTTATGACAAAATACACACAAACCAAAACTGGGCTTAGATCTTTGTGCAGTAAAAATGGCACTACTGCTGTCATGTTTCTCCTTCATTCTGAATATCAGAATTTTTTAATTTCTTTCCCTGAAAATATCATATTTCTATTTTTCCCCAGCTTTTCTCCATAAGTCAATGCATATTTTTTATTCTTTTTTTTCCGAATAGTCATAGCACAAGCCAGGCTGCATTAATGAAATTTGGACCATCCCTCTATTATTAACAAAGTCAGGAAATAAGATATGTGTTCGAAACAGCCTTTGCAACACCTAAAGGTATTCCAAATTGCTCAGTTTTGTGGACATTTACCCAGATTTCATGTTATGTGAAATGTTTTTTAAAAATTTGATTTATTTTTTCAGGTAAAAGTTTATTAGACTTAGAGAAATGCTGTTCTAAAGTATAAATGCTGGTCTTCAGCTTGCTTTAATAAGTATGATGAAGTCAATATGGTTATGTTTCCTTTCTCCAGCTGAGACTCTGACCTTCAGTATAACATTTACCTCATTTTCTTCATCCACTAATTAGTCTGGACTATAAAAATGGTTTGTCTGGCAACATTTAGTCTTGACAAAACAGTGCAGGTTATTGATCATAATTTTATTGTCTTTTGGATGTTCAAAGATATTTTTCCTTATCAGATGTTGAGTTTTGGATTAAAGTTATTTTAAAAAATGGTAATTACTAAGAACATTCCCTTTTTAAGGATTACTAGTGCGTTTCTGTTCTCATTCCAGTCATTTCCCAATGCTTTAATTTTTTAAAAAAGTAACTGCCCACGGTTTGGTAAGTCCTTTAGCTCACTAAGACCTAGTTCATATTTCTTAACCACTTCGTCTTTACCCTTAAGTAACCATATGATGGAATTCTGAAAATTAACAATATTTTTTGTTTTTTAGAGAAGGACTTTCTAAAGGTATTCATTGCCTTGGTCTCAAATTGTCACTAAATGTGTGTGTGTTCACAGTTCATAATGGATTTTTTCGTAGGTTTTTAATCTTGCATTCTTTAAAAGGTGAGGATTTTATTTACCTTATTGATGTAGAAGAGAAACATTTCTCCTCAGAAAGAAAAAATTAGAGGGAAAACTTTCATTTTCTTTAACCTCAATGACTAATTCACAGAACACACACAAGTTTGCACTTATTCCACACCAATGAAAACCAGTTACTGAATATAAGAGTGCCTGAGTAGTCTTTGCTAGGTTTCCTTGCCCTTCACCCCTGCCATATATTTTATTATCTTTGCTGTCCCCTTGTGATTTGAAGTCACAATCAATGAAACAATATCTTGTTGAGGCTACATGTGCTCTTCTCACCTGCAATCTTAATTTTCTTCCTCTCATTGCAGAATCACAGAATCACAGAATGGTTGAGGTTGGAAGGGACCTTTGGAGCTCATCAGGTCCAACCCACCTGGTAAAGAAGGGCCACTTACAGCATGCTGCCCAGGACCATGTCCAGTCAGCTTTTTACTGCTTCCAAGGAGAGAGACTCCACAACCTCCTTGCACAACCTGTGCCAGTGATTGGTCACCTTTACAGTAAAAACACCTGTTTCAGGATGTTCAGAGAGAACCTCCTGTGTTTTAGTTTGGGCCCTGATCCTGTCTCTAGACACCACTGGAAAGAGCCTGGCTCTGTCCTCTTTACCCTTCAAGTATTTATGTACACTGATGAGTCTGCTCTGAGCTCTTTTCTCTCTCTTCTCTTCTCTTCTCTTCTCTTCTCTTCTCTTCTCTTCTCTTCTCTTCTCTTCTCTCTTCTCTTCTCTTCTCTTCTCTTCTCTTCTCTTCTCTTCTCTCACAGGAGGGGTGCTCTGGTCTCTTACGCATTTTTGTGGCCCTTTTTTGAAGGGTCTCCAGTATGTCCATGTCCCTCTTGTTCTGATGAGCCCAGGACTGAACCCAGCACTACAGGTGACTTTCCTCATTCACATTAAAGAGGCCATGGACAATTTTTTTTCATCAGATTTTTGCAGAAACCAGTTGTCTACATACTCTTGCAATAAGTCTGTGCTTGTTGTAATGAGTCAGAGAAGCTTTTGATTGCTAGCTTCCCTATTATTCTCGAATCAGCACTGAACAACACAACAAACCCCATCAGAGCCAATGGAAAAACTTTTTGCTGATTTCTGTTGGTGGAAGCTTGAGCAGGACCCCTCTGGGTAGTACTACAAGTGGTTACCTTGAACAAAAAAATATTTGTTACAGTTTCTTAGATGGATTAGAAACACTTTTTCGGTTCATGCAGGAGGATATTTAGATGAATTTTTAAAGGAACATTTTCGTCTACTGTCCAAGGAAAAGGTGACTGTTTCATATGTTTACCAGAATTAAATTACTCATCTCTCATAAGTCCATTAAGAAATAATACATTTTTATTATGATTTTGCCAAACAGCAAGAATGCAAGCTTTCCTGTGCTACTCCATCAATTACTTCATGGCTAGAGTGGAAAGGTTGCCGCACTCAGGGGCCAAAGGGTTGATTTACTCAGCACAGTTAGTACAGTTAACTGAATCCTTGGCTTATTTAGCAGAAAGACAGGCATCTGCTAACACAGAGGCAACAACTTTTGAAAAACTGTCTGTGAAGAAATGACTCATGTTTTGGCCAGCCCCCAAAAAGTCATACTTAAAGTGAGGGCACTTCAATTTGAGGAATGTAGCCAGTGTAATCTAACAGCAGCAGTGACTTCAGTAGCAGTTTTGGGAAGTATCAGGTTTTCTGATCACATTGGGAGATGTGGAAAGTGAATCTTCAGTGATTGCACTGATATAATCTCAAATAGCTCAGCCATAACCTCAAATAGTTGCTACAAATGCCAGCATTGCTTCATTCCAGAGAAGGGACCGTCATGCAGACCTTCCATGCTATCTTAGCTGGAATTCAATCACTTTTTTTTCTCTCTCTCTTTTCTCTATCATCCAAACTCCTCCTCCAAGAGTTTCCACTGGATAGCTAACTTGAAGTAAATTAAGTACAGGTTGCAGCACTGCTGGTTGTGCTAAATAGACTAAGTGGTACAGAAACTAGCACTAACTCTCTGTTTCTGGGCTTCCTCACCCTGAATGCTTTAAACTGTGAAAATGGCTTTTCAGTGTAAAAAGCTCCCCAATAATACGTTCAGTGAAGGAAGAAAAATGTTCCTGTTCAGACCTAGGATGAAGGCCAGACTGGATGGGGCTTTGAGCAACCTGGTCATTGGAATTGGCTGCCCACGGAGCTGGTGGAGTCACCATCCCTGGAGGTGCTTAAAAAAAGATTGATTGTGGCAGTGCCATGGTTTAGTTGATTAATGTGGTGTTAGGTCATAGGTTGGACTTGATGATCTCAAAGGTCTTTTCCAACCTAGTTCATTCTGTGATTCTGTGAGGGCGTCCCTGTCCATGGCAGGGGGGTTGGAACTAGATGATCTTTAGTGTCCCTTCCAACCCAAACCATTCTATGATTCTCTGACCATACAGCATGGCTAAAGGTGTCAGAATGAAGATTCACTTAGGTACGTATCCTTACCATGCTGGTAGTTTTTCTTTCGTCGACTAATTGCACAATTTCACTGCTATTGATATCAGAAGAAATAAATAGTCAAAATAAGGTTCATCCACTTATACTGTAATTTAAGGGTCCTGCTGTTCTGTTAGAAAAGCTGACTTTGTGGATACAGACATCAGGTTAATGCAGAGATTTCCTAAATTGGTACCAGCCTGATTAACAATACTGTTATAATTGTCTACTAGCATATTGGATTACTGCCCATGTGCTGAAATAGCCTTAAATAACCAGTCGCTTAACTACCAGGACATGGCCATACATGCAACAAAACAAAGATTATAGCCTTCAGTTTCCTTCCCCCATAGATATGTCTTATTGGTTCAACTACTGCAGCATTCTCCAGGCGGTGCCTATCAGAAACTGGAATAAAGGGCTACGTGGCTACAAGCAGGAACCTTGAGCAATATGACAAAACTTGTTTCACAGGCATGACTGACCCATGGAACTGCATACATTCACAAAACATAATAAACACAAAGATGAAAGAAGAGATTACAAACTGCAATATTTTTCTTATTAGCACAGTAAGAAAGCCGCTGATGAGAACTGACCGCAAGAGAGGCATGAACAATGAGGAATGAAAACCAGCRTTTAAATACTGTATTGGAAAAATATAAAAATGAAGTAGCCTCAAGACAAAGATCGTTAATGGCGAAATCAATGACAATTTTCACATAGATTTTCTCCAAGATGGCAGCTGCTCTTAGGACCTGATCCAAAGCCTACTGAATTCAATGGAAAGATTTAACTTCACTGGACTTGGGATCATTTTTGCTTTTGGCTGAGAGAGTTGCATTACTCCAGGTTAAAAGAAAGAAAACTTGGCAAACGATAACTGAGACTACAGCACATTTAGGGTCAAAAGACCTTAACTGCTGGACTGATTCATCCCTGGTGTGATTCCACCATATCCAGTGGATTTGCAGAGTCAGTTTTGTAGAGTCTGATGATGCCATTTGTGATTTTCAATGAGTTCAGTTTATAAGTCAGGGTAGAWTTTGACCCTGTGGATGTGACTGAACTGTAAAATTTAGTTAATTTGAATACAATAGCCCTATTGGTTTAAATAACTGCAGACACTTTTCTTAACACATTAAAAGGCCGTATTTTATGACAATAACCTCACAGCCATGAAATATAGCTCTCCAATGATATAACTATTCTATATAACTTTCTTCGCAACAGCTGCTGGTGGGAATTTCACTGTTTCTGAAATAAATACAATGTGCATACATACCATACATGGAGGGAAAGGGAGAGCAATAGGAAATACAATGAGCTGACTCAAGATATGTTATTTATTTGCACACATTATTAATGATCTCATAGCTCAGAAGTGGTGGAGAGAACCTGAGCCATTTGTGAATTATGAAAGGTCATCAATAACTCATAGCAATATATGACACATCCATTCAGGTCATCCAGACTTACTCCATGCTTGGATCTGTTTATCTAACACCAGTTTTAGTTTAGTCTGTACTGTGTGTTGATTTCATAGTACATCATGTAGCAATGAGACCTCTTGGCTACACTCCCATGAAAGATGACTAAGTTTGAAGTATAAGAGAACCTGAAACAAATTTTCAGAGTATCAGTTGGTTGAACTGAACCACACATATCTACTTCCAATGACATGTTGTGAGCATTAAGTGAAATAACTTAGATATAAATATATCAGATCGGTTGTGTGCACGTGCATCTGTAAAAACACTCTCACATTTCATACAGTTGAAACTCAAAACTCTTCCTCATGCTTGTTTCTCTCCCTAAGAAACTGAAATAGCAAACATGCAACAGAGATTACTTTGATAGTAATAGCACAAGACAATCAAGTACTACAGAGATGAGCATAGTAGAAGAATGAAATTAATTGCAATCCAGTTTTTCACTGTCTTAAAAGGAAACTAAAAGGTACAYTTTATTCCCAGTCATGTATCTGAAACTGAACAATTAGGTATAATCCATATAGAGACAAGGGTATTATTTACCTTTGCTRTTCTTAAAAAACTGTACAGGCTACAGCTATACATTTTTTAATTATAGCTACTTTGTGACAGCTCTCAGACAGTAAACCATATTTGAAAATGCAATGCTGAAAATAAATATGATTTTAAAAGGGTTTTGTCCAAGGAATCTTAATAAACTGATTAGAAAATATTAAACTCCTCTGCTAGTTCCTCTTGCTAATACTCACTATATCAAACGGACCAGTCAGTCCCCATTATTGGCTGCCAGAAGTTCATGGCAATACCCTGGGGCAGAGCTCGTTTCTTCCAGCCTCAAGCACTGCTTTTTTTTTTACTTCTTGAGCTRATGGACACTCAGTGTGGGAAATACATGGCACGTGGCACACCGTGGGGAGCTGTGGTGAACACACATTCTAGGCAGTGCTGCATACTTATAAGGTGCCTCATGCTAGCACTGTCATCACTACTCACACGTGCAAATTCYTAGCACAGACCAATATCCAACAGCTATACGGCAAGACGGGATGCATTTTAGTGACCTACAGATGTGTTTTTCAGGATGGCTGCAAACATTCAGGCCTTTGGACAGGCACCCCACCTGGCTCTATATCAGCCCAAATGCTGCATAAACTGTTTTGTAGTGTTCTTGCATCAAATTGGCATGAAAAAAAAAGTCTCCAGACCAAAATCCTCTGAGCACTTCTCACATCACACGTGCTGTTTGAGGCAGACACTGAAGTCATTTATCTGCAGARTTGTTCTCCCATCTCACAAAAAAAMCCCCAAGCCAAAGGGTCTTTGATATCAAAGAAAAATTAATTCCACGCATGCAATTCTTGGTCTTTTCAACTGCTCTAATGAAACTCTCATGGTAAGTCATTTCACATTTTATACATGAAATAGAACATTTTGTTTATAAACCAGAACATTGCACAAACATTGTTTTTGCCAGGGCAGGAGAGCAGCTCTCAAGCAAGCGACAACACAAAGCAACCCTTTATACAGGGTGCTGGGCACTCCGCATCATAAGACAAAGTGAGTGTTACCTGTTTACAGCCAAAAGATGGAAGAAAGCATGGTTCTGTCTCTTGCTGTCAAAACCTTCCCTCAACATAATGGCAAATGTGCCTATCTAGAAGTGACATGACACCCTACAATTAGTTTTAAAGCTTTCTCCCTCACTTTTCCTTTTAGAARGTTTCTTGCTTTTATCCCTTCTGTCACCTCAAAATTGGCTTTAGACAATTGAGTTATCAAGTTATTGTTAAGCTGGTTTTTTTGGTTGCTTGGTTGGTGTTTTTTTTTCCAAAAAGGACAGATAACTTCCTCAAAGTTAAAATAAAAGTATTGGTTGTAACATGACAACTGAGTTAGTAGTGAAGTATAATGGATGATCCCCATCACAAATACACAGAGCTGCAACCCACAAAGCACAGAGCTGCACAGTTTTATAACTGAAAGAACCATCAGATTTAAAGCTGGAAGGAGACGGTTAGGATGGATGAGGTTCTGCCAGGAAGTGTTTCCATGACTGACACGTTTCAGAAAGTACTAAGTGTAGGGTAAAAAAAGGGCATATCCGCTCTTTCAACAGGTTGCCCACTGGTCCTAAGCATTAAAGGCAGCTCAGAAAGCCAGGCTACACTGAATTTGCCTCTCAGCCCACAAGAAGATGATCTTCTGGGACTATGGGGAGATCATTTACAGAGCTCTACAGAAGCTCACTTATCAGCTACCAATATTGCTCCTGCCCTGGGGATAAGTGGAGGACTGGAGTCTACAGTGCTTCCCACAAGACTACAACTCTTCAGATCCAGATGTAAAAATTTCAAGTGAGAAAAAAAAAAAAAAGGCAAAAAGAATATTATTCTACAGTTAGCACTTCTTCCAGTTATTGTRTGAGCACACAGGTCAGATCAAATTCTACAAACCTGATTCTGACATCACCACATTAAATATATTGCACTATCTCTGACAATTTAAATTGAATCACTGCTGATTTTTCCTRCTATTAGATCAGAGTTAGGCAAATGAACTGTTCAATAAGACTGCAGAAGTCAGGTGCTCCGAGTGCCGTGTTGATGGGTCCTATGCACATACTTAAACACAACAAAACAGAATACACCAGAGCCTGACTAACACAAATCTGGCATGAGACCAGGATCTAAGCCTTGTTTTTCTCATCCATACATCACCACCACATTTTTCAAGTGCCACTGTCATTGAGTTAAGATACAGAGCAATCTATCATTTAAAGCCATTAAGTAAACATTTTTGGGTCAAAAGGATGACCTTTCATATAACTTGGTCTGAAAAGAAGAGCACTCTCCCAATGTGGCAAAGGGAATTAAGAAGAAGAATGCAACACACTATCAACAAGTAATTCTATGAGCTTCATCACTAATTAATTATGATTTCCACAGGATTTATGTTTCATGGTTGACTGCACCTTCAAACAAATCACAACAATGAACTCATCCTTGTATTACCTACRGCCCCACCACAATAACCTCAGTTCCCTCATTTCTCCTCACTGCAGGACTCCTCAGTCCTCTGCCACAACATCCTTACGCCCTTTCTATCCTTTCTTCTTCTACGTATATCTTYTATCAACTTCTTCTACCTTGCTGGTGGGCCAAGAGATGTCAAGGCTTTTGTAGGGACCAGGGCTACATAAACACAGTTTGACTGGCCAGGACATCCCTGTTGGTTGCTCAACCAGTCAGTCAGGAGTCAAACACTTTTCCTCAGCAGAGTCCACAACAGTGCTGCAGTTGCCCTGCGAAAAATTTTGCCCCACTTGTCTCTTGGAAGGAGAAGACAGGACATAGTGGAGATCAGATAACTGGATCCTCATGCTCTTTCACCATACATCTCACAGACCTTTTGCAGAAACTTTGCATATTGGAGACTTAACCCTCTGTTAAAGCTTGATGAAATCAGCTTGCAAATTAAAATGTTAACAGTGAGGAAAAGAACTGACATACCCACCCACAATGTGACTACGTACATAATCTCCTTACTCTAAGAACTACCACTGATATCACACAAGCACACAAACAGGTGCCAATTTAGTAGAAAGTAGAGATTTGCTCACACAATTTAACATACTTCCTGTTGTGCAATTTTCACGTAACTGCTCAAAACAGTAAAGTAATGCACAGTGCAAGCTAATAGAGAAAGTCCAGGAGTTGCAGGCATAGGTTAGTATTACTCCCCTCCACTGACTAAATCACCTTGGCCAATGGAAGGACACTTTCTTTAGCTGCTCTTCATGTGTCAMATCTAAAAATAAAAATAATCAGGGCCAAGAATAACCTAGGGTCTTTTTGAAGCTTCTTGCAGTGTTTAGAGGAAGAAAAATATGTATTCAACTCACAGATGCACAATATTCTGTTTCTATGCTTTTGGAAGTCCTGATGTCAATAATCACCCTTCAGCTCCAGAAAAGCTCTTCTGTGCTCACACTTCTGCTGCTATCCTGAACAATTGCTTGTTCTGCATTCAAGCCATAGGCACTGCAACTATTTCCAGCTACTTTGAATTCTTGTCAATATTTTTGATGTCCAATGTTTTCCTTCATTTAATTTATTTAGGCGTTTGTAACAGATAAGTGAATGACAACAGCTGATAAAGACAACCACGGAAAGGCACACCAGCTGAATAAGTTAATTCACAATTCCACTTAAAAATCAGTCTGTTCTGGTTATCACCTTCCTCTCCTTCAGTTTCAGCATGATTTTTAGCAACCATGATTCTCACAAAGTCTTAGACTCAGCAAATAATACTCAGAAGTTAAACCCTTCAAAATGGAAGTAACAATGTTTTAAACATAGTCTACTGCCTCCATCCTCTAGACAGCTGCTGCTAAAATGTGGATGGTGTTGAAGCAGAGAGGAAAATGGAAGAGGCAATTATTTTTCATGTGTAAATCAGTAAGATTCTATAGAAACGTTGTGTACAATTAGAAAATAAGCGTTCCAAAGGTGTACAGCATTTTTTCCTGTTCACAGTACTTCATGATAGTGAATGTTTGGAAATACCCACCACTTCTTTTTATCCCAGCAGGAGCTAAGGCTGTTAGTCAATATGCCAGGATGTTTTACTACCACTGGGAGCTCAGGTCAGTCCATCTGCACTGTTACTTGAAGATGGAGAGTTGTCCTGCGGTAATTAATACATTTCCACCTCTGTGTAATTAAAGAGATCCAGTGCATTCATTCTCATTAAAAACAAAATGTGGAGCTTTGCAATTTCTCCAGTTTGGGGCTGTAAAAGAACTTCAAACATCAGAATAATTTTCTAAAAGTAATGAGTTTCCTCAATCTAGTTGGTGCTACAGCTCTGGTAATAAAGCATCTTAGCTAAAAACTGCTRTCTGCAGACTGTTTTATTCTGGTGGCATGAGAGAGAGATTCAGACTGGGAGTGCTCTGCGGGGAATCTGTGACCGTCTTTCATCAGCTGCATATTCTTGACTTATAAAAACAAAAGCAAAGGCATATTGTGAAGATCATGAAGCCTCATTGCTGGGCTGCAGTGTTTTAGCTGAAGATTTCAGACTTGGATTCAATAGCGTACTTGAGAAAAGGGTGCCATATAAACTTAAAATCAAGTGTGAGATTTCTGTCTCCATTGCTGTCTGTACAAATCAACGAAATCTCAATTATTCTCCCTCGAGGCATCTTGTGGATTTTGCTTTTCTCTTAACAGACCCACTCTACTCCTTTGAAGTGGCAAGCGGAGACAGTGGCTTGCCTCTCTGGGGTAATGTGCATAATGAATGTGTTCACATGCAACTGCCTCCTTTCTTGGCATATCTGCAGGATACTTGCACCAGATTCTCATCCAGATCATACCAGTGTAAATCTTGAATAATTTAGACAGAAATCATTACAGCTAAGGAGAAAAGGTGCCCAACAGGCTCTAACAGGAGACTGGCCTAAGCAAAGTCTGCAAAACTACTGTAAAGACACTTCAGAGAAACATCTTCATAAGGTAATGCCAGAGCACTAAGCTCCTAATTTACATGACCTTGCTTGGCTTTCAAAACTAGTCAGAACTAGGAAAGAGACAGAACCTTGGGCTGCAGTCTACCTTCCCTTTGCTTTGCACCTTCTGACACTTCTGGGCCTCCTCCTGGGAGGAGCAGTTGTTCTGCTCCTTGGAGTGTGGGAACCACAGGCATTTCTGGCACTTGCATGCAGCACTTTCCCTATACTCTCCCCTCTACTCATACCCACATTAAGCATAAAAGACAGTGCTTTCCATCAACACTTATCAAAGTGCCAGTATTCTGAGAAGAAAAACTAAGGGAAGAAGGGGAAGGGCAAGAAGGGGAATTCAGAAAAAGAAACCACTGCTGTCAACCCATTGAAAACTCTTCTAAAAGCTTTTTTCTTCCAAGTTCCCTACCAGAGTGCCAAACAAACAGTAATTAAAATACATATTATGCTCAAAGGCACAGATTATTCTTCCCACTGGATTTCTTGAGTGGTTCTCCTGTCTTCTTGCATCAGTGTTTCAGACTGTGAGCTCTCTGAGACATGACTTTCATTATCTCTGGGTCATTAGCAACTCATAACTCAATGTCAGATAATACTGATAAAGAGAGACAAAGGGCAGACCCTTTTCAAACTGTGGAGCCAGATGTATTGTGCTGCATTGTGTAAAGTCAAAACTGTATGCATTAGTTACCAGGCAGTGACAATGCTGGACACTTCTCTGGCTAAGAAAAGTGGATGGCACAGCACATTGCCTTCAGCAGTGGGATTCACACAGCTGCTCCAACGCACACATTGAGAGCCACTTTGAGTCAAAGATGGGTCTTCAGAGATCTTGGTCACCAGAATACAACCCAAGACACAGATTGGTTTAGCTAGGGCAGAGTTGTAACTTCAGAAAAATATTCTAAAAATAACGCTGAAAACCCCAAATTTTGCCTTCCACTGTGATAAACAGGAACCATCAGCCACAGCAATGTGTCTGGACTCCCACACAACTTTGGAGTTTCTGCACCAAATGCAGAAGGTGCCTCCAGCTATCCTGCACTTGCGGTGGGCTCCATGGGATCTTCCAAAGTCACCTAAAAAAGCAGGCCTAGGATCATTCTTTTAATAATCTCAGTATTTTATAGGAAAATTGATTTTTTTAAGAGTATCCTGTGACTACAGATTCACTTGGGAAGCAGAAGACCAGCCCTGGGGTGCACTGCACCAGATGAACACCCTGACCCTGAGAAGCCTGAGTTGTCTCCCATCTTGGTTTTCATTCAAGMCATATGAATCCCACATTGTTTGCCAACACCATAACACCACTTCAATAGGAAAGGTTGGAAAAGCCCTCCCACACAAACTTATTTTCACGGGTATGACTCAAGGTACTCTCCAGTTCAGTAGTGAATGTGGGTTTGAATGCCCTCAGGCTGATGAGGGTGGTGTACCCAGCATTCCCACTCCTTAGTCGTAGCACTTAACTCACAACCTAATATGTAAAGGCAGTGAAGTCTGGGGGTTGGATTTTTTTAACCGAGACAGGGACTGCTGATGGTGAGCATGCTCCTCATGTGTGTCTCATGTTCTCTGTGCATGGAGCATGACTCTGCAACCACACTCTTCAAGTAAACATGAAAAATACTTCTCCAGTGGTTGGGAGCATGGTGCAGCCCAAAGACTATTGGTTCTGTCAGCACCCAGAGGCTCTCTGGGACCAAAATAGAGATGGCCAGATAAGGAACCTGCTGAGAGAGCSTGTTTGAGGAGTCACAGATTTTATTCACCTAAAACCTCCCAAGGTGCCAGTAATCTTATTATAGATCTGGCACCATCTGGTTTTCTTGCACTCACCAGAAATGTCGTCTTCCAGGGCACAGCCACTTATCAACAAACCCCACCAGCTGCCTGATGCAGGGCTGCAGCACTCACCCTTTGCCATGGCTCACTTTTAGCTTTCTGGAAGCAGCTGAACAACTAACACCACAGTGTGAATACTCTCTAGGACAGCTGGTCTACTAAGAAGCTGAGTTATTAGGCTGCACTGAGAGCACTATATGTTTTTTTTACTGTCATCAAATAAAATAGCTTTTTCCACATGACTTTCAGAACCTTGTTTTGTCAGTGGAACAAAAAAAGTTCAATATTGTCAATTAGGGATTCTTTTCTTTAATTATCATGTCAGTAATTTTTCTTTGTAACTTTCTATTTCTTTTTATGCAAATAGCTATTGTGCTTTAAAGCCTTCTCAGTTAAACAAACTAAAAAGCAACTTCGGTTGTGATCCTAGACAGACACTGCTGAGCCATGTTTAATTGGTCTGGATTTTGTTGCTAAATATATTTTTAAAATGAATTCTGCATCTTTGCAAGGATGCTAGGAAGAAAGGATGAAAATACAGTATTATACAACCTGCTGAAATTCTTTGTTACTGTGGTGTAACATGTTACTGCGTTAGGGTTCCCCTCTCCCACTACTTACACATCTGAACACATTAAGAGGAAAAATGGTTTTAAAAGTTGGAGAAACTCCTGATCAAGTTTGGAAATGGAGGAATGAGTCTGCCATGTAAAAACATGTAAAAATATACAGACATCTCAATTTAGGCATCAACTGTATGTTTGAGGCACGAAGGTAGGTGGCAATTCTACCAGTACTTGGTGAGATTCGGATCCCTGTTTTCAGAAGAACAAGGAAAGTGGATTATTTCTCTGATGGACTCATGTGACAAGGCTGAAATGCTGATCTGCCCCAAAGTTCAATAGGCTGCGGATACTACAAAGCACAGAGTGACAGAGGGGGAGGAGGCTGAGATGGAAACTCTGAGACTCCAGGGAGGGTTTCACAGGATCAGAGGAAGCTTTGTGTGCATAGGTTGGCAAGAATGTGGGTTTGGATGTCAGGCCTATATAATCAAGATGGCAGGAAAGTGATCTGAAACAACAGTGCCTCCATTCAGAAAAGGCACTTTGAACACTTTGGAAACTGAAAATCTAAAAAAACACAGTTTGAAACCATGCACCTCCTTTTTCATGATAAGGGTCTGCTGCCACCTCCAGCTCAGTTGTCACCATTGCTAAATGTCTCCTGCCTTCAATCTGGTGAAGAAAACACCATGGTCTTGACATACCCAATGGCTCCACCTGCACTGTGGAACTAAGTGACCTGAAGGTCTGAGTCTGAGGCAGCCAGGAGCCCCCACCACCCACCTGCAGCAACAGTCACCCTGCCAGGCTGCAGAAATCCCACTCACTGGGAGGCACTTAATCTCCAGCCAGGGTTTACAGTGCCATCTCTACCTGCAGTGCAGGCAGCTTCCAGGTTCCTCACTAGTCATCTGTTCCTGCAGTTACCATGTCAGGCTGGAAAGGTCTAAAGGCTTTCTGATCCTTCTCAGAAGAGTCATGATAGCACCAGGGCAGGAGGTCTGTGCTGACAGCCCAAGCACAGCCTGTGTGTCTATAACCTAAATTGCCAGCAAAGACATCATATAACCACACCTTTTCCCCAACAAGCCTCCCTGTGACCACAAGGAGATTACAAAGGGTGAGCAAACTATTACATATTTCAGTACTATTTACAAACTGGTGTGTCCCAGATATTTTATAAGTGTGTGTGAAGGAAAGAGTTTTGATTATTTCTGCATTGCACAAGTAACACTACCAGGAATAAAAACAGGTCCAAACAGCCCCACTCTGAAGATTTTTGCAGCTGAATGGTCAGACTATGTTTTGTGATTATGAATAACAGGGAGGATAAGTTCTTTTCTTCTTTTCATTTGTACCATCCGCAGTGGTGCCTCTGTGAAAATACAAGACAGTTGTGAATGACAGGGGCTGCAAAGCAGGACTGCCATGGGATGGTTTAAAACCAGAGATGGAGGTGGACAGTTAATCCCTATAACAATGTTCTAAATCAGACAAAACAGAGCCTGGGCTTACAGCATGGAAAGAGAAGGCACATTCAGGAAAGTCACTGTTTCATTTAATTTGAGGTCAGGGCAAGGTAGGGCAGCTGGAAAAAAGAAATGGAAAATGTTCTTTAAATTATTTTATTAATTATGACAGGATCTATTGCTATGGGCGGGAAGAGAAGAACCTTTTTCTGTTTACTAGCATTTTAAAACAGTCCCACCTTCAGATGAACACAGTAAAGGAGTATTCCTTCAAGCAATGGATAGTGAGGAAAACTTTAAAGCAGATTTCTGGAGCATTCATAGCTTCGTCTTTCATGGTTTTCTACATCCCCAACAGAAATAGTAAGGAGCACTGAAGTCTATACTGGTAAATATAGTAGTAAATTTAATGTGCTGAGGACTAGTCTCTGACCCTGAGCGTAGCAAGCTGTGAACAGCCCACATCTGTATTACTAACTACACTTACTCTCCAGAAATGGGTGGCCATCACCAAGCTGCTCATTTGGAGCTTCTCCTCCTCTGGGCTAACTCTGGACGAAATAGAGAGTGATGGCTGACTTAAGCCAAACCCATGCTAAGGACTCTGCCAGCAGTTCAGCTCCACAGTCAATCACTTTCCCATAGCCAAAGGGGCTGGGAATATGGAGCCCCATTCAGCAGCTATAAGTAGGCAGGATCCCACTGACCTCACTTCCAAGAGAAASTGTCTCACAAACAAATTTCGTTTAGCTTAATCATCTTCTTCTTTGCCTATGGTTAAGGTGCAGCAGCTGGAAGTCTTTTACTCTGATCGTTTTATGCCAGTGGAAACTTCCAGCATAAGGGTCCTACTGCATCTCCCTGATCAATGATGTAAACGGCTTTGCTGGACCTGAATTTATAGTGAAGACTAGTTGGTCTTTTAGGAGCACAGAATCGACTGGCTTTTGCTGTGCTCCTGCTCAGGAGTCGCATCTGGAGTAAACAAGGAAGGGACCCAGCCTGTGGGTCTGCATGCGTGAGAATCGCGAAATTTGAAAAAAAGCTCTTCCTTTGACAGGAGACAAAAAGGTCATAGCTATCATTGCATTAGCAGTGCTCTTGTCCCAGTTTTGGGGGAAGTATCCTGTCCCAGCCTCAGTCCATGGAGTCGGGGCCATTCCCCAACAAAGCCTGTTTATTCATCTGTTCACATTTCATCTTCAATGTTTCACCAAGCAGAGCACCTATGAAAGGAGATGGGAGCTTTGCCTGAGAGGACTCTGCAGGATTTTGGCCTTTCATTTTAATGGTTAAGCAGCTCTGAGTCTCGACCTTCAGCAGGGCTGAGGAGATCTGTGCAGATGGGAGAATGCTCCTTCTTTTCTTGTGGTAAAATTAAAAAGAAAAAGAAGCTCATACATCATAAAATGTGACAATTCCCAGAGTAGTTCTTTTGGGGCTCCTTCTGCCAAAGAGTTGTAGCACTGCCAGGCAAAAGGAGAAATGATCTTAATCACCCAGACCCTAGGAAAACACTATATCTTTTTTGTGAATCGAGTTTAAACAGAAGTTATGCAGGAAGGACCAAGTCAAAAAACACTTTTTCCAGATGTCAGAAAGATTGAAACACACATGAGGGAAAAAAAGCAGTGTTACGAACTTTTAGTTTGATATATCTTGTAGGTGAAAGAACTAATGCTGTAAAGAAAATGTTTGTCTAGTGCCGCTGAGTCTGCTCTAGACTGTAACACCGGTCAAACAGCACTTTCACCAAACATTTCTTAGCCATGCTGCTGTTTGAAGAGCAGAAAGTACAGGGAGGAGGAGAAAAAGAAAAATCTAATTGTGAACACTAAGTTCTATTTACTGAGATAAAGATTGAAGAAATAGATATGGATATAGAAAATGCTCTTGAAATATGTTCCTTGTTATAAATAAACCATGTTGCCAGCACTTAAATAAAAAAAAAATAAAATAAAATCCCTGTTGAGAGTCACAGGGGAGCAATACCATCGCYGGAATATCTGCTGATGCAGCTGAACTGTGCTTAAGAYATCTGCTGAGATGAAACTACTTTGTGGCTGGAGGTATTAGGAAAAAGAGAGTTACTTCAACAAAAAAATAGCCAGTGTGTGAAAACAAAACCACACCAAACTCTAACAGATCGTACACTTCTACAACTGTGGCACCACCATACTGTAGTAATTCCATCAATCTGTCTGCCTTGGAAGTGAAGCAGAAGATTGTAAAACAGCCTGATAAATGAAGAAACCTCCCCCACAGCACCACTTTCTGTTGAAACCTCAGATCCTGAGCAGACTCGCAAAATATTAAGAGAAAGAGAGGATCAAAAATAAGTGGGATTTGCAGCCAATTTATTCAAAATGAGCGCCTTGTTCACTTTGCTGCCAAAGCTCTGAGTTCAGCCCCCGTGAGGTCTGCCTGACAGTCCCTGCTGCTGTCATTAGTAGCCAAGCCAAGGGCAGCAGAGCAGTGCCCAGCAAGCCGCTGCAGGCAGGCAGAGGAGCACGGAGCGGGCAGTCGGCAGCTGTGCATTATTCATATGACATGCACCACTTGACCAAGGGTGAGTTTTAAAACAATTTCCTGAACTTGGAATGGCTCTCACTTCGGTTTCCAAGTGGTTTGACTCTGGTTTTGCTGCAGTTCRTTCTTTAGTGGCTGTAGCTTCACCAGATCAACTGCTTGGCCAGGAGAGAACCAAGCATCTCGTTTTAATTCAACTGCTTTAAAAGCCAGCTTCAACAAAACACAAGTCATTTCTGCACACAAACCATACCTTTTGAGGGCTGCAGCCTTCCATTTAGTTTTTTATAGTGAGCACAATTATCTGCACTTCTTCTGTAAGGAGAGTAGGAATTCTTGTTTTCACTTTTAGTATGAACTCTTTACTCCTACTTTTTGAAGGACTGCATAATGATTCTTAACCATTGGTCAGGGCTTCAGGCAACAAGGGACAGACTGGCAGACCTAATGCACACATACATTACAGGTATAATTCAGGAATACTGAGGAGCAAGTATCCCCTCCTATGTCTGAACTCTCACTTGAAATAGCAGAGGGTTACTGCTTCTCCCCCTTCTGCCCCCATTTCCTTCTCTCTGATTTCTTCTCCTCCCATCTAAAATTATCACAACTGTTACACACAGCTGTTGTCTGAGGTGTCACTCAATAAGCATCTTCACCTTGCCTCACTGTTTTCCCCAGTGCTCCTCTGTCAGCATTTAAAACAGTATTTGCCAGCCACCATAATTAAGAGTGCCCATGTTCCCCTTTTCTGCCAGCCTAATGATAGAATTTGCCTCAATTCTTGGGTTGTCATGTGTTTGAAACATGAATCAACCCTGGGATTATCTTTTACTCTTCTAGAAAGGCCGGGGGAGAGGGGGGGGGCAATCAAAAACCCAGTTTCTCAAACAGTCCTAGCTGGTACCTTTTTACCTGTACCTAAATGTCAGGCACAGGTATCCCACGTGTGATGCACTTGCACAGCCAAGAAAGGCTTAGGACTTCCCAGAAGGAGGATTTGATGGATAATTTACCATCCAGTGGCAGCTTCTTTTCTGATGAAACAACACATGAAACTTTAACTCCCTGCTAGAGCATTTTAGTGAATTAACAGCTCAGAAAATGTTCCAAAGTCCCCTATTCACATGGAAAGCAGTGGTAGCTTCTCTGATTTACCTCTGGTCCCTTAGGTAATAACTCAGTAACTGAGGTAACTTTATTAATACATACTTGACAGACATAAAAGGTAATGACAGTCTTGTCATGACAAGTCTTATTGTGGCTGTTGCTCTTCCTCACTGCTGTTGCTTTCTGCTCCTGTTTACTGGGAAACCAGACTCATCTGCTACTTTTGTAGTACAGAGTAATGCAGAGTTGGGGGATTCCCTGATGGAAGAGCTATTTACAATTTCGTTGTAATCAGCACAGTTTGTACAGGATTAGATATATATAGATATAGAGATTAGATAGATAGATAGATAATATGTGCATGTACACATGCTCTCCTGAATCTACAGTGGTGTTTGTATGGTAGCTGTTGCAAAACAAAATAATAAGGACAAAAATAAGCTTCTATATGGGTACTTAAACATATCTCTACAAGCAAAATAAGCTGAGAAAGTGTAAGCTATCTTTATCATCCCCTGGTGAATATGAACTTAAGAAACACATAGGCCATTAGAAGTGTACAAAAATGCAGCTCTCTGAGGTCAGACAAAACACAAATATTAACCATCCTAAAATTATTGAAGGACAAAAAGAGACTTTTGGTATTAAGTATACCCTTTCAATCACAAATGGAGAACAGTGAAACATGATGCAGATGGTCTGTATCATGTTTTGATAAACACTTAATAAAAATGCTTCAAGCTCTCTCTGCATAATAAGCAATAGACAGATGTCCTTGTAGCTATTTCAGTGGGGTCAATTCAGTGGGACTCAATGTTAAGCATGTCTGTATTGGTTGCTCACATGTGTTCTAGTTCCATGTCCATTGTCCTTTCGAGCACCGAATGCCAATCCTGAACGCGGAACGTTTTGAAAATCAGTCAAGGAGGTTGTACTTACAGCCTTTGCAGGAGTGCATTCATATCAAGAATGACTTACAACCTAAGACGTCTGTTCCAAAATAAATTTTTTCACAGGAAACAAGTGTTGTCCGACACTGAAGGTTATAAAAAAGAGTTTTCCTCTTTCTTGAGAATCATTGTGGAGCAGTCATGCAGGAAAGGTGTACCGTGTTCATTGTGAGTAGGGCACATGCTCATCTCTCACATTAGAGAGCATCCTATCCTAGTGGTGTACTCTTCACTCACCCAATGGCCCAGAGAGAAAAGAAGGGTCTTTATACAACTTATTGCTGCAAACTGGAAAAATAAAAATAACACAAAACAAACAAATAAACAATGCACCGACAGAGATGTGAAGTATTTCCACAAATATATATATGCTGGTCTTTTCCATACAAATAAATCTTCATGCTACTGTAACTATTCAACTGATTTTACTTCAAAAGATAAAGCCAGATCTGCAAACATTTTCCCTCACATTTTTGTGGTTTTCACCCTTTCAACCCATTTTCTGCTATGGAATTAATTTACAAACAATGTGTGTTGTGCCCCAAATGACTGTATGTGAAGGATACCYTGTGCAATGAGGCATTTCGTACCATTAGGGCCACCCAGTCTGCCCCCTGGAGACACATCCTTCTGAAAACTGTGTTTATGTTTCCATTTTTATATAGTATTTGAAGTTGAGAATTTTCTCTTCAATGTTTGGCATAACCTTTTCATTACTCCATAGTAGACTTCTCACACAAAATAACAGGCAAAGAAGAGAAAAAGATACAAACATACTTTTTATGGCATTTAAGTCACAGAACATCTGGTATTACCTTTGATTTTAAAATCCTTCTAGCATGTTAGAATTTGTAAAATTATTTCGATCAAAAAGCATTTGGTCTGCATATCTTGATACGTATAATAGTAGCTCACCAGTTCCTGAGAAATAAATGATACCATTTTTTGACAGAGGAAAAATTTTTCAGCAGCAGTGTAGATGGGATCCAGCATCAAGCACCTAGGACTGAGGGCCAAACCAAAAAAAATGAAAAATCTTAAACTATGACACTCTTCCACTATTTTAGGCATGTTGGCACATGTGTTTGTTCACAGAAGAATTGTTTCAGACTAGGATAGATACAGGTGATAGACAACTCCAGACTATTTCTACTACCTCTCTAATGAAATTTAAGGAAAAGCATTAGGGTTCACAAAACCAGCATGTACTTTGAGTAAAAGTAGCTCTATACGATATATACATAGGTATCCCAAACAGTCCAAAAAGAAGTGGTGATGCAAGTGCTGGGTGTGTTGCTTGCAACCAGCATTGCTGCAAGAGAGGTACTCCAAACAAAAGTCCACACATGGTCCTTGTAAGATTCTTCTTACTTTTTACAGGTTTTTCACTGCTGCAGCCAGCTGGTCCTTCCTCCTGCTCCTCCTCCTCCTCCTCCTCCTCCTCCTCCTCCTCCTGCTGCTCCTCCTCCTCCTCCTCTTCCTCCCAATGGCTGGTGTGTGGGCCCCAGATTTTGGACGTGTGCAGAGGCCATGCACAAGCAGGGGCAGCCGCTGGCATAAGTGCCCCGGGCCCACCACGGGGCAGGTACCAGGACAGAGATGCTGGCAGAAGCTCCTGCCCTGAATGCCCATGGCAAGCTGGGGTGCACCTGGCCCCCAGCATTACAAGCAAAGCGGAAAATCAGGAATCTTTGTCTGTGGCTGAGTGTTATTTGAGCCTATGAGCTTCACATTTTCTAGCTTTTCTCCACGACCACAGCAGCTAAAACTTAATTTCCTACTAGATTTGTTAACCAAAGCTGGACACCTGTCTTCTAAAACTTGGATTTGAATTCCCCTTGTCCCCAGCTTGTCTCTCCTTTCTCCTCTTCTCTTCCTCCTCTCCTACAACACTCCAATGCTCAAATTTAGGAAGATTTATGCTTGAGCTGCTGGAGCTGGCAGCATTATATTAGTAGCAGAAGGTGGTATTCGAGTAAGGGCCAAAGCAGCACAGAATTGCAGAGCTGGATGCAAGAGCAAACAGAAAAGAAACACCTACCATAAGGTACTTTGCATCAGAGCTGGCTCCAAATTTTTCATCAAAGCAAATTTCTGTGAAAATTGTTCTTCTTGGTTTTGGTCAAAGACAGATTCTCCATGTGAGGTGTCCCCTCTTGCCTTAAAATAAATGTGGACTGCCAAACAAAAGATATTAAAATAAGCACATATTCCAGTTTTCAGCCAAATTGTTTTTGACAAAAATCTGTCAATTCCTGGGGGAGAAAAAAACCTTTTTTCACCCAGTCCTATTTTATAAGCCTACAGTATACAATGCCTATTGTTTTCTGTGTTGTTAAACCTCTTACCATGGTTCGGTACTGCAGCTGGCTGTCATGCTTGTGTTTGTACACTGAATATCTGTGGGGTAGATTACTTCATCATTTATGTGTATCCATTCCCCATTTGGAAAGGGAACATACCACATCTTGTCTGTTCAGCTGATAAGCATAGCGACTACTGTCTCTTACTGTGCTTGGGTACAGTGCCACTTAAAATGGGTCTCCAGTTTCAGTGAGCACTAATGCTGTGCTAATGTCATGCAAACAATACTGAATAATAGTCTTATTAAATGAGTATCTTCTGATCAGCTCCAGAGCAGGCAAAGAAACACATGCTCAGGTTATTTTTTTTCCCCCAGAAACAGGCCTCATGAAACAAATCTTCCTGGTTCTCTGACAGTGGATGATGTCTATAAATCTTTTCTTGTTCATGCTGTTTGCTGAGCACACAATGAGGACAGGGGTATCCTCTAGGATTATTTGTGCACTAGTGATGAAAATCACATCGATACGAGGCTAATTCAGTGCTCATTCCTTCCTGTTATTCCAACAACTCCCCAGATTATTCTCAGTGTTTTATTTTTCATTTCTCAAAAGGATTTTATTTTTGCACTGTCAGTAGAAATGTCCATTACGCAGTGGTGCCATTGCATGGTAGCTGCTCTAAACAGGCTTGCCATCAGCAGATCTGAGCTCAAGTTCATGGAGAGGAGCTGTATTTGCAGGACTGTCCTCTCTGAGTTCTCTTCCCGGAACAAACCAGTTTGAATATACTGTCCACACCCAGAAGAGAGGGTCTGGCAGAAGAGGTCCAGAGAGGCCTCAGCAGTGTTTGCATGTCCCATCCCCACCAAGTGCAAATGTCACTTTTGTGCAGGAGAGTTGGAGTTTCCTGCCCAGCTGGCCCTTCATACAATGACAGAATCCTGAATTCTCAACACTGTGACTGTACAACATCCACAGTGTCTCTGGCTGCTTGTGTCCTGCTGGGCAGGTCCATCACACAGCATTGCTGGCAGGGAGGTATAATCCAGCACAGCATCATCAACATCAGAAAAGGGGAAAAGCTCCAGGAACAAAGATGAGAAACAAACTGAGGATGATGCAGTCTGCTTGTTTTATTCTAGTCTCCCGTCTTGGGTCCTGATATGGCTCTTCTGCTGGCCTCCCCCTGAACTCTCGCACAATAAGTAGTGCAGACCAAGTTCCAGAGGTGTGCAGAAACAGTATGGTTTAGGACTCAGCTCTAAACAGAAGCTGCAGCAGTTTGATGCAGGCAAGTGCCTGGAGAGCAAGGGATGTCACGGGCACACAAAACTCACTGCCTTCCCTGTGTATCTCATGTCTGTAGCAATTGGCTTTGGTTGCATCTCTGAACTTTGCCTAAAGCACGTAACACTCATGAATCTGCAAAATTGGACTGAAAGTCTCCAGAGAAGAGGATTACCCAGGAGAATTTTAGTATTTCCTGCTTCCAGTTGGGCTGGAACCAACACAAAAACAGCTATAAAAGTATTTGGCTCTCACATGCCTGGTCCCAGCCAAAAGGCAGGAAATTTAGAGGTATGTAAAGATGAAAAAAAAATGATGGGAGATTGAGGTGAGGAACAGAGCTGAGCTTTTGAGAAACTGAAGGGAAAAAAAGATGAAGTTTCATCAATTCTTGTTTGTTTCTGAAGTATTTTGCTAACCTGCAGGGCTAGGTCCTCCCCTCTGAATAACATCTGGACTATGGTACAAAAGAATAATCCCTAAAGCCTAGATTTTGGGCCTTTGGCATTGTTTTATACCTCCCCAGAACAGAATAAAACTGCCAAGTCAGACTGGGATGTAGCCCAGAGTTTGTATTAACTAAATTATTTATTTAGGAGATAATTACAGGCTTCCTGGGCCCGAGTCTCTTTACACAAGTACTGTTTGGAGACCTCTACTGAATTCAGAGGAAAGTGTAATCTTCTCCCTGTTCTTCAGCAGATCTGGCAACAGTTTGAAAGGCTGCAGGAACTCTGCATTACTACAGATCCACGCAAAAATGTAGCACTTCAGATGGAAACCACCTATCAAGATGAACAGTGGGAATTTGCTTTGTGCACACATCTGGAAATGAAGTGTTTAGATGTAGCACTTTGCAGATTTTTGCTGCTTGTGACCTCCCTCACCAGCACAACAAACTGCACTTTGTCAAGGCAGGGGYTGGATTTGTACATCCATGTGACACGAACACAGTCTCTCTGCTGGCTGCATTGTACAGTTGCATGCGAAACAGAAAACAGATCCTTGTAAAAGTGAGCAAGGACTTCAACAGCAGTCACAAGGCATGACAAGAAGTTTGTACCTAGTTACAGCAACGTGGCCATTGCAGATTGCCTGGAAAGCCCTGTGGTTCTGGGGGTGCACAGCGAGGTGCTACCCCAGCCTCTCTGGGTCTTGAAGCAGTTCATTCCAGTTGGCACCGCACAACAGTGTCTGCACCAACCACCTGCCTGAGGGCTGCTGCTCTATGCCCACATTGCCACCGTCTTCTTCTTCCCTGATACCTCTCAAAATTTATGTTCTTAGACCCAAGTCTACATATATTCTGTATTTTTGCCTTTACTTTAGAGTTGGGTAATCCAGTGCAGACCAGCTGCAGAAAGCTCTCGTGTGCTCTCATAACCTGTCATATTAAATACCCTGAGCTGTTAAGGATAGTTCACACTAGAGGATAAAGAAGGATCTTGATTCAAGCTGTATGTGCCTGCAATGAGTTTAAGTGCAGCACCAAGGCTGCTGGGGAATTTACTTCTCCATCTAGGAGAGAAGGTGGGCAAGGAGAACAGCTCTGGCCAATGCCACTGGTAACCCCAGGCACCAGCTGCATGCTCAGTGGGTGGGGTGGTGGTGGSATCTCTGCGAAGTTCTTACTCCCGGGTCTTCCCTTCCCGCAGCCCTTCGAAAGATGGAACAGCTGATAGTTCTCAACTCTCTGTGCATTTTGGTATGAAGCTCAGAAATTTGGCCATCCTGCTCTGATGAGTCAGCCCACATGCATCTTGATAACTGGGGATGTTCATCGACTCCTGAAGAGAGGGAATAATCTAATTAGGTTCTCACTGGTCATAAATTTGGAATTGTAACAGAAAATTTAGAAAACTTAGTATTTCCAACCGGCTTTCATATCCCTGGAAGATAAGTGCTTAAATGTTTGAGTATTGGTCCTCTAATTAGAGATACATTTACCTGAAACTGTTACATTGTGGGAAAAAGATTTATAAAAATTGATCTTTCGTGACAGCTTGCTTTAGTTTTAAAGCTGTTACCAAATGAATATTCTTCTAAAACCCACTCAGTCCCAGTTTTCATTCAAAAAGAAGGGGCAAGCACTTTGAATACCAAGGGCCAAATTAAAAATGAACCTGGATATAAAAAGAAGAGAAAGATAAAAGCCTCTGTTTTAAATTACAAATAAAAGCATAAGAGCCCTTGGTTTAACCTTTCTGTAGCCTCCGACTCACAATATGTTTACATTGTCACCCAAAGGCTTGAACAGAAAACCTTTCGCCCAGGGTTGCGACCTTCTCTCTGTTTTCTGTGGTCTTGCACCCCAGATTCACGTTTCAGGAGAACAGGATATAACTCCTACTGCACATGCTACCAGACCACCCCATTTGTAGCTTTGCTACATTTCTGTCAAAGAAAATGGGCAAAGGCTTTGCCTTCAGCTGTCTCTTTTTACTGGCATCTTAACTTCAACATCTTTCACCACTTGGGGCTTAAGAGGCTTCTTGTAATTGAGAAAGAACAAGTCCAGCATTTTTTTCCATGATCCTGTGCCATGCAGGTCCCACTTGGTTATCAATGGCAGTGTTATGAAAGTTCAGCAAGGCTAAACACTCGTTAACTACTTACAGGCTTTTTTGGCTCAGTAAGTAAATCCTTCAACAGTTCTGCCTGCTTACTCTGCTATCCCATTAGACAGAATAACTTTGGGGCTAGGCAAGAGAGGTTTTCACAATCCTCTGCCTTTGCAGGCAGAAAATCCTGAGTGTTTAGGGTGCAATTCTTGCAGAGCCGAGATGACACAGCCTCTTTATGCACAACAGTTTTTCCCTTTCCAAAATCAGAGCACAACTGCGAGTGTAAAGGATCCTAAGCACTGCAGCAAAACAGATAATAAATAATAATCTCGCCTCCGACATATTCTGGGGCCAGGAAAGCAGGATGGTGGTTGCTGCCACTTCTTCTTCTTGGGGAACACCTACCTCGTTCTGCTTCAGAACACTGGCATATCAGAGATACAGAACTAGATCTATTGATGGGTGGTGTTATGGGGAAAGTCAGACAGCACCATCCATTTGGCCCAAGCTGATCTCACTTCAACTCCAGTTTAGTTCCTGTGCACCTTTAGACCAAAGCACTTTTTGGGTCCAGCGAGACCTAGGAAGACCTTGATGTAGAAACAGCAACGGAACTTAGGTCAAATGAGGATTTTTTTGGCCATGAAGTTTAGAAATTAAATCCTTATCTGGATGAGCCAAATTGGCATTGACTATAAATATCCATCAGTAGTCTTGCTTCTCTTTCAGTGAGAAGAGTCCTCAGGCCTGGGCAATAGATTTGCAAGTTGCTAAGGCCTGTGAGAGAGCTTCCACAAACCTCAGCCACACCTACGGTATTTCTTTGGCATAGTGAAAGCTGTGGTCATGCCCCCTTCATTCTCCCAGCCTTTCCTCTATGCAGAATTTCTACAGTCGGGACCTCCTTCATCCTTCCCATAGCCAATAGCCCTATCTTCAGTTTCATACCCAGTTCGTCTGAAACTACTGTACAGCTGTGTTGTCACATGTTTCTCAGGCTTTTGAGAGTTTTGGTCTCCACCTCTATCAATGTGATGTTAATTGCTTCCCAAGCAGTGGCTTTAAGGTCACATGGCAGCCTAGATAAAAGCCCAGCTGCCAGCCCAATGTGTGGAAGATGCCTACCCTTCTTGGGGTCTGCAATGAAGGGGACATGCACCAGGAAGAAGACCTCTTCATCCCAACTATATGCGAACAGTATTGGAAATACCATGAATCTGGAGTAAAGTTCACTTGATATAAGCCACTGTTTAAACTGTGATGGTTATATACAAGACCAGATCTCCAGCACGGATGTTATTTCACTTAGAAGGATCTGTGTCCAGTTTTAGAGTTCTATAAGAAGTGAAAATGGAGTTAAGAGAAGGATATCTCATAGGGCGGAGTTTTGTTAGATTCCTCTGTACTCCCGTCTCATCCCTCTTCAGCAGCCTGCTTAGTAGCAGAGCTCACCCCCTCTTCCACAGCCTGTGCATACTCCCTTTCCTCCCTGAGGAGCCCCCATGCTAGCATGAAAACTCAGATGTGCCTATTCTTTTTCTTGAGGATTCTTTTCATAGCCTCAAACTCACTCCTTGTGTCTTCTACACGTCTTTCTTCAGTTTGGACCCACATTACTAATACCTGCTCCTTTACTGACTGCTTTTTCCTTCTTATAAAAATCATAGAAAAAAAATTAAGAAAGTATCAATCGTGGTTTCACCCCAGGCGGCGGCCAAGCCCCATGCAGTCACTCACTCACTCCCCCAACAGTGAGACTGGGGAGAGAATTGAAAGGGTAAAAGCTGGAGAACTCATGACTTGGCATAAAGATGGTTCAATAGGGAAAGCACAAGCCATACACACTAGGAAAGCAAAACAAGGAATTAATTCACTGCTCCCCATGGGCAGGCAGGTGTTCAGCCATCTCCAGGAGAGCAGGGCCCCACCACACGTAGCGGTGACTTGGGAAGACAAACGCCATCACTCCAAATGTTCCTCCCCCCTTCCTCCTTCTTCCCCCACTTTCAGTACTGAGCATGATGTCACATGGTCTGAAATGTCCCTTTGGCCAGTTGGATTCACCTGTCCTGGCTGTGTGTCCTCCYAACCTCCCATGTACCCCCAACTTCTTTTCCAGCGTGGCAGTAAGAAAAGCAGAAAAGGCCTTGGCTGTCTGGAAGCCCTGCTCAGCAATAAGAAAAACATCTCTATATTAGCAACCCTGTGTTCAGCACAAATCCAAAACACAGCTTCATACCAGCCACTGTGAAGACAATTAATTCTACCCCAGCCAAAACCAGCACAGTATCAAAAACTGTAAAAAAGAAAAATATGTCATTAACTAAAATGTAGCATATTCATTTTAGCCCAGTTCCTTAGGAAAGACAAAGCTAACACATGCTTCATTATTTTCATAATTTCTGCCTCAGGACCACTGATCAATTTAAGTGAAATTTGACAGGTGGAAAGAAATCTCAAAATATTAGGTTCCAACCACTTTGAAATTTTATGTAATGCAGCTGAAGATATAATTTCAGCCACTGGGAAATCAGCAGCTAAAGAGAGGAGAAAGACCCTAAACAGCTCTTCTGCTATGGAAAAGCTGCAATAAGAGCTGACCATCTCTCATGCCATATGCTATTTTAATAATACTTACCTAGGTTTCTATTTCCTACCTCTAAGCCATGTGTCTCATTTGTTGAGTTTTTTGAGGGTTTTTTTTGCCTGTTCAGGGAAAGCACTGGTTTCACTTGTATACTTCTATTTTCCCTTTCAAAAGCCAAATATCTGGTCATCCCAATAGTCTTGTGGGGAGTTTGTCATGCATCATGCTGCACAAAAACACAAACTTGGCCCTAATTTTTAGACCATTCACATACTGATCTATTGTTTCTGCATATCTGCAGGAGTCTGATATCTGGTAATAAATAAAAAGAGATATCCAAATGTCACATATTTCTTGGAGCTGAAATAGTCTTGGAACTGATCCATTAATAGAGTTAACTTTGCATTATCCTTTTACATTACAGGGCTGAGACTACTACCAATACATCATGCCCAGTCACGTGAGGGAAAGCAGATGCTTGTCATTTCTTTCCTCACCATCTTGACGGTACATAAATACTGTTCAAGCGTTTGTCTCTCCTTTCTCCTGTGATAGGATAAGACCTCTGTAAAAAAACCAAGGTTTGTCAGGGTGCCATGTGTCTGCTATTTTCAGCATCAGTCCAAAGCAATAACAATCCAGCTGTGCTGGGGTCAGAGACATTGTGTGCAGGAACAAAGGCAAGGTATGAACTAACATGTTGTATGTGATTGCTCTGGTCAGGAGCTCAACTAAGAGACTGAGGTCCATGATATAAATCAAAGTACCACATCAACTGTTCCAATCTGGTATCTTGCAATTGTCATGTCTATCAGTATAATGTGTGCCTATSCTAGAAAACCAGGTCACGCAAGAAAAAAGACCCTTGAGAATCAGGGCTGCTAACACACTGCTAAATATTCAGCGCAGGCAGACACCGTCATGTTCAGTGTTGTGGCAGCTGGTCAGCCCATGGGCTTAACCACAACCAGCTGATGTGATGTTAAACATTACAGTCCCTGTCTGTGTTCAGTGTTTAACCGCGTGTTTAGCATTGTCTTAGTTACCAAGATTCCTCGGGGTTGTGTTTTATCATGATGAAATTTTCCAGAGTGGAAGAGCTCCAAAAGGCTAGTGTTTTACAACCGCTGGAACATAAGGCAGAATATAAAGTGTCAAAGAGGAATAGGTGGGTTTAACCAGTATGCTTGCCTTGTGGCTATTAAAGAGAACTTCCTCCCACACACGATATTACCACAGGTGCAATCCTGGGCCAAAATATCCTTTGTTTAGGAAGAAGGCACTGATAGCAAGCTCTTTTTCCCGGCAGGGTCCTCCATTCTGGAGCAGCCTCCACCCTCTTTGTATGAAAAAACTCAAATTCACTGACTTGGGGGCATGCTGGCAAGATCCACCTGTTTTCTTAGTTTTTATTGGAGATGACAGGTTGAGTGAATCAAGATTGCAAGTTGAGGGAGCCTCTTGCTTTGGCACAGGAACTGTTGCAGCAGAGCAAAGTAAGATACTTGGATTTTTATCCACAGCTCTGTGTGTATCTAAAATAATTACCCAAGTGTGTGGAGTCATCATGACAGGTGCTTTTTAAATAAAAGTAGAGAAATAGAAAATGGTAACACATTATGTCATCATATAACTCCTGTAGTTTGAATTCTCCACTAAGTCTCTTGCCAGATATTTAAGGAGCAGAACTATTCAGACCCAAAATAAATTTTGGAGAAGTTTGGACCTGTATTGACAAGCAAGTTCTGAATCTGCCTTCTTTATCTATTAGGAAATAAAGCCATTCTTTGATCAAAACCTTCCCAAACTTTGAGAAATTATAAATATGTTTCAAAAATGGACCTTTGTCTCCTCCAGTTTTTGTCCCCTGGACAGATGGATTGTAAGGTGATTGATCCTCAGCTTCTTGGCACAGTTGCAATGCATCAGGTTGCAATGGATCCTTAGATCCTCGACAAAGGCTGCTAATGGAACTTTGAAGTTCTCCTGCCAAACATTGCAAAATATGTGAAACTCTGCAAAAGCAAACCTCCAAACAAAAAAAAAAAGTAAACCTCCAATCTAGGTATTTCCTGTGCCCTCTTTTGCTTAAGAAACCATGGACAAGAATGGATAGAAAGCCACTTTCCTGAAACATTAAAGTTAACTAAAACAGGCAAAATCAGGGAACACCTGTCACTAGTGGCATGTCATCTCACAAAGCTAATTCTAGTTTTATTGAGAACAAGTTATCTTAGAAACATGTTTTATAAAAAAATCACTGAAAAATAATTGATAATTAGAAAAATATTTTCTGCCCTTACATTTGCAACCATACTGGCTATTCATGACAGGACAAACCAAAACAAAATTGTATTGACACTGACATTCTCTGGCTTTTGAGCAAAACAGGCCAAATGATACATGGTGGCTTGATGCAAAGCCTATGAATGACAGTGGAAAGTTGCCCATTCAGTGCATCAGGTATAAGATCAGGCCTTACTATTTTAATGGAGTCTCAAACAAAATGTAAATAAATTATTACCTTAATCTCTTGCCTATCTCTGTAAATTGAGCATGTAATGTCCAGGAACCAATATTCACATATTTTATTTAAATTTGTTTTGCTCATTACTATGTTTTTGATTGCTTCTTTAGAATAAGATGACTTTTCAAGTACCTCTGCACATGCCAAAGATCTCTTTCTTTCGGCAGCTCTTTTTAAAAACCTTGACTGTTGGACAGTCGTCTGATGCAGATACAGCAAATTGTCTGTTCCATTTTGGTCCCTTTCAGCCAGTCAGCTGCCAGATAAGACTTACCACAGCACTTTTGTCACTTGTACATCTACGTCAATGTGGCTTCAAATTCTGGAAGTCCAAGACATGAAGACAGACTCTTGCTGAGAGCAATGATGTTTCATGCTTTTCAGTGGGGGAAAACTCAAACAGAAGCCRGATGAGAGATCCAGTCACCCTTGGTACTGTCAAGAATAGGTCCTGCAAGGGGAGAAAAGGAGTCTGTAGAAAAATTTCTGGCTTTCTTTTGTTTTTTCAAGAAGCATCCAAGACAATTATGAGAAGACAATGTCTGATTTATTGAGCAGTTGAGATATTATYGAGGCTTCTATCACGGCACCATAACATATACCATGGTGTACATAAAAGATATCATCTTCAGGATAGTTTCAGTAAGTGAAAGGGTTGGAAGCTGTGTAAGGCAAACAAGACTGTTGGTTTGTTTTTATTCCTGGTGTACCCACACTTACAGCTGCCAAAAGCAGGCAAACTTTTGCCTCCAAAAATAAAAAGTGATTATACTCTGTCTAACCAGCTCTACCCTTAACTGCACCACTGCCTATTGCAAAAAGAAGGGCAGATATGTATTTTGTGGTATTGTTTTTGGAAACTTTCCATTCAGGAGTTTGCAAGAATAATGTGGGTGTGTTGCTGGTGTGGAGCTGAAACTTCACAAGTGTGAACTCATGGTCCTGTGGAGCACTGCACTATTATCTTTGCATTTTTCTATGGGCACCAGACACAGATTTTTTATTCATCAGAATATCACCAACTCTCTCTAAAGGCCTAATTCAGTTCCACTGACATCTGTAGGAGCCTCTGCACAGGCTCCCATGGCAGTCATGGTCAAGTCCTTTGAGGAATGATGACCTTTCCCTAGGAGATCACCTACAATCAGCAAAGCAAGGGTGTGTGCAATTGTCTCCACATTCAGTTATGTTTGCCGGGCCCCGGATGAGTCCCTGTGAGTCTTCTTCTGTGGCGGTGGCTTGGCCTGCAGCAGACGATGCTGCGGAGGATGGGCCAGCCACCTAAGGGACCGAGGAGCCAGGGGGCTGGAGAGCCTTGGTGTTAAAARGCTCCGAGGTCAGAATTTAAAGTCTCCCCCTCAGTGGTAATAGTGAGGAAGGTCTCTCCCYCTCGACCCCTTCTTTGGTACATTCCCCAGCTCAGTTAGTTGTCAATCTATGTTCTATATAAGGTTATRTTGTGGAAAGTTCTCCCTTCCTCGACACTCCATTGGCCCTGTTCCCCTGCTCCTCCCCTCACCTGTACTCATTGTTCTGTGTATTGTAGTCCTGCCTTCTCCCCCCTCCCTCTTACCCTCATGTTATTGGTCCGTGGTGTTCTCTCCGCCCCTGTTTGGTTTCGTATATAGCCTTGTGTAGCTCTGTGCTCTTCTGCCCCTGATGCCCAGACCCATRCAATAAACTCGTTGCTACCTCAGAAGAGCCCCTCCCRACTCCTTGCTCCTGGCTACAGGCGCAGAGTGTGTGTGTGCGCGAGTGTGTGGGAGCTCCCTTTCTGAAAGAGCGTTTGTTGCCCAGTCGTCGTCTGRCCATTGGGGTTGAAGCAGCTTCCCCTGTCRGAGGCGCTTCTGGAAGGCTGCAGCAACTCACCACCACCAGCACCGCTCACTCACTGCGCCTAGGCACCGCCGAACCCGCGACGCTCTCGGGAAGGTTGCGGCACACTCCGTCCGCCCGCTGCAACATTCTTCCACCTCTGCTTTGCCCAGAGTTTTTCTGCATCATTATAAGGACAAATTTTGGTCCAACTTTCAGACTTCTGTGCAATTTTGAGTAGGGGTGATATCATAAGCCTTATGACAGGAAGAGCAGGAGTATCAGCATGGCTGATTTGTTGAAGCATTATTTCTGGCTGAAGACGGAAATTCTAGCCTGTCTTCATTACACATGAATGTGAACAGATATGAGCCCCATCAGAGGGTGTCTCACATCTGTTTCTCAAACAGTGAAGGAATGGCCTCTTACACTGGACTTTATTTTCATCTGATTTTGTCTCTGCTGCTGGCTCACTGCCTGATTTTGCCTAAGTCATTCTATCTCTTCATGCCTTTGTTTCTCTCCTCATCCTTCTACATATTACCACTTGAGCTCTTCAGGTTCAGGGGCCAGAGTTCGGGTCTCACAGATCCCCTAATGTGTTTACAGTGTTCAGCCCTGACCATCATTTGGAAATCATGGCACCATCACAACACAAAGAGTAACAGCCCAATATGGGCAATATTTCAGGCTTTAATCCCACAGTAAGAGAAGAGGCCCTGGATGTGTGCTTTCTTTGCACTAGCATCTGAAGCATAGGAGAAGTGGGCTGGATCTCAGCTYTGAGTTTCTCGGCATTTAAGTTCCCTGCTAACAATATGGCACTAACAACTCATAGGTTCCTGGCTAGTTTGTTGTTTGGAGCATCAATTATTTCGAGATTACATATGTTTCTAATACCTTTGGGCTGTTACCCAAAAAGACTGTGCAAATTTCTGAGTTTGAGTCAAGTACAGAATTTATGTGACTAGCAGACTATCTTCAAAAATGTTTGMGGAGATAGCAAAATAAACCCGTGCCAGCAACCCAAAAAATGGTCACAGTTCTAACCCCAGGATAAACTGCGAGTTTCGCATATTCTTTGTGAGTAAATCTTTCCTATAATGTTTCTCCAAGTTGTGAAAAATGGTCACTCTTTTCCAGGAAAAAAATCTCCCTTGCTAACAAAATTGTGAGAAATATTCAGAACAGCCAAGTAAAAAATGCGGAAACAAAATTAAAAAATAACTGAAGCAACCCCCAAGCCGCAGGTACAGCTGCTTTCTCCAACTGATATCAGTTCTCTAGAGAGTGGCAAGTTTCATAAACGAAACACTTCTTTCTTGTAAATATGTTAATTGTCTTTTGACAAGCCAAAACTATCTTCCCACATCTGGACTGCCCCAAGCCATGGCAAGGACACTGCATTTTTTCAATGTCTCACCTACTGTCACGCTTCTTAGGCATAGCATTGCTTTTTCACTGTATTTTACAGGCCTCAATTAGCAGAACAGGGCAGTAAAATATTAGCCAATTATCACAGACAAGCAGTTCTGCCATGCAAAGCCTTTTCCACACTCAGAATTGCACTGGTTTAATTAAAGGTGTGTTTTAAAATCAAATCAGTTAAGCCAGTGCAAACACTGGAATGTATTTAAAGTTAGTTTGTATTGATTTAGCTTAATCTGATCAGGAAATTACTTATACTAAACTGACACAGAGCAGATTTAAATCAGTCTGAGTGACCATGTCTTGCACCTGTTTATCCAAATAATTTTAAAGCCAATTTTATATGGATCATATCCCACTGTTGTGCCAAGGAGCATGAGATGAAAGGGTGAATGAAACAACCAGATAAAGGAACCTGATTCATCATTGCAATACTTCAGTGTAAGTCTACTGTTGTAGAGTTGTAGTTGGCCATAGTAGTAAAACTCAGAATACAGCATAGTTTGATAGTGCCTTCTCTAAGCGTTTTATAAGATTTCCAATCCTAAAACAGGATGAGCTATTTYGGACATTTTTGGGGTTTTTTTAAGAGCCCTGGCAGTAGTTCTCAGAATAATTTCCTGAGCCGCATATTCATTTTTCATTTAAAATTTCTGAAATCTTCTATCATTTCAGGCCTAAAGAAAACAATAATATTAAACCTTACATGACTCCTTAAGAATTATTGCTTTCTAATCAAGGTTGACAGTCTTTCTTACACAAATGAGGTAAGCTCATTTTTATAAATAGTGTATTTCCATCCAAGATCTGCTCTTTTCATTCTACATAGCAAAGAAAGAAAGAGGGGTGTGRGGATATTGCATTTTCAAATAAAATTACCCCAAATTAAATCCTACAGAAGCTTAAGGTCTGAGAGAGGTTTCTTGTGGCGCTTTTACATTGTAAATACTGAGGTTTAGATTACTTACATAAGTTTTAGTCACCAAAAGCGCTGGCTTTAAAAAAAAAAAGAAGACAACTCTGAAACAGCTGTAGCACAGTATATGAGTCACTTGGACTGTGGCAGAGATGTGAACGCTGAGGTAGGAGTACTGCTGCTCTGTGAGCTTACCGGGGCGCCTTGTACCTCCAGGCAAAAAGTGATAATGCCTGCTGGGCTCACAATGAACACCGTGCTGCTGAAAACCAAGCGAGGCACATCAGTGCTTTGCTAACACGGGCGGTCACCAGAGAGCGTGGCTGAAGCAGCCTGCCCGGCCTGGCGGGCAAGCAGGAGCTGGTGCTGCAGGGTTGGGTGCGCGTGGTGGAGGRTCTGTCCTGGGCACCCGCGCTGGGAGCGGGGAACAGGACACTCTGCAGATGAGCTTGGGCCAATGGAGATGGGCAGAAAGACAAACATAATATGGATAAATTGGGGGTTTTGGAGGCTTCTCTGCAAATCAGCACAGATGGCTCTGTCACCCACACCCCAGCAAAAATTGTCATTTATCTCTGGAGGCAGCAAGCATGTTGCCGTGAATTACAGCAGCTTAAGAAACTCACATTTGCAATTGGGAGCTGGTAATTATTTACCATGAAATGCAATCATTACTGTCAGGTGATGATGACATCCCCCTACTTTATCCATTCAGTAACTTTTTGAAGACTCTGTGTGGAGCCTTTGTGGGGGGTGGAATGAGGAGCACTGGCTTCCCTCCATCACTGCTACCAAAAAGGGTGTGTATTTTGGCAGTAGTTTTGCTTGGAATATTCAATTCAGATTAATGTAATTTCAACATCTACTATCCCAAGTGTGTGGTGGTGCCACTACATGTACACATTTCCCAACTATGAAGTGCAGGCCATGTCATTCAGCACAGGAGTGAAGTGATTCTTATCTGTCTCCCATGTGTGTACCTTTCAGATTAACTCCACCAAAATCAATGGCATTACAAGAGTTTAAAAGCAGTGGTGGTGGGAACAAGCCCAAGAGAGGCAGTAGATTATCAGACAGTTTGAGGTAGGGAACTGTGATGGTTAATAATTGTGTTAAATAAAGATGCAGCACCATATTCTGGTTGCAACGACTCAATCCATAGCCTTCTCCATTCACACAAACATGGGGGCATCTGGGGAGTGACAGGAGGAGAATGTCCTTCCCTGGACCAAACAAAGACAAACCTCTCTCCGGTCCCCTCTCTCTCTACTGAAGGGGACTATTTTGTCTCCTTGCTTTGTGTGTAAAGCAAGCCCATGCTCTAGTGCCTTAGGATGGAAGCCATTCTAAGACTGTGAAGTAGCTAATAAAAAAGAAGTTCCTTCTTTTTTATCTAATTCACAGCAAACTCATATGTCAATCCCCACAGTATTAATCGCAGATTTCATGCCCTTATGAATCTAGTACATTCTCTAGAAAAAGCCCTTGGGTTGCATGCAATGAATGCGAATGCATGCCTTTCGCTATTTTTTTTCTGTCCCTTGAGTGTTAACCATGTATATGGTAAATTCAGCCTACTCCTGAGACTTTCTTGTTTTCTCATAATATCATTCACATAATTATGTAGGAATAGATGTCTTCTCCATTCTTGCTGCCTGGTTGTTTGTTTGCTTGCTCGTTTGTGTGTCGATAACCTTTCAAATTTCATTTCTTTATGAAAGCATTTTCAGTCTTGGGCAGAGGAACATCCTGAAAAGAGTATTCATGCCAAGAAAAAGAGACTAATTTTATTTTGCTGAATCATCAAATCTCTCAGAAAAAAAACTTACCACTCTCATCCTGCAAGAAACTACAGATGGACAGATTACATAAGGAATTGCTCCTACACAGGTACATCTTGCTACAGCCTGGTCAGCCCAGCAGTGMCATTTTCCTTTGATATTGGCCAACGCAGTGAAAATCCCTGCTCCTGGGCAATCCTGTTTTAGTGTCAGCTTTTACTCTTGAGCAGCCCCACTCATCCAGACCCTGCTCTGAGAATAATGTAATTATTCAGTTAACAGAGATGTTGACCTCCTCAGGGTTTAAGTCCCTTACTTGAGTTACTCCTAATTGCCTGCACCATGTTTTTGCCTTCCTGAAGCCTGGAAGTGCCTTCATGAGACTGTGAAAAAGCAGAGCTAGGCAGAGAGTGCAGGAGATGGGCTCTTGGGTTCCCAATGACTACACAGCCTGCCATTTGATGTATGGGTGCTGTTATACATGTGAATAGATTACTGTTCCATTCCTGTCATTTTTAAATTTCTCCAACTGCATGGATTTTTTCAGGCACAATATTTCATATCCAGGTGGCTTTCTTTGTGCTTTCACCATAATAAAATATTATGGGGGAGCAGGGAAATAGCTGCCACGGCACCTAAAAATGTTGATTGTTTTCAGACTATATTTCTTGAAGAAATAGTCTGGTATAGGCACAGTGTGTCAGAAGGCAAATGAACATGTGTCAGGCAGAAGAACTAGCATTTAAAACCCATAGAAGAAGTAATTTATTAACAAAAATACCATGTGAACTACTTCAAAAACTAGTTCTGTCTTCTTTTGCATTTTTAAAGCATAAGACAATCCATCTCTTTTCTCTTCATGCAATATCTCCAGTTTTGCCATAAGGGGGAATTTCACTGTCAAAAAAATACCTTAAAAAAGTTCACAGTAGATACGAAAACTGAGCAAGAAGAAATAGCCTTTGCCCTGTTCATTACTTTGCCATACTAACAAAGCTTTATGACCTTTATGTTACCTGAACAGCCACCCTTTTGATTTTCTCCCAGGGATATTTTCATGCCAGTGCCTGCTTTGGTGCTGCACCAGTGAAGCAGAGCATCCTCAGTTTCTGGGGCTCTGAGCCCCTCCTCTGTGCCTGGGCACTCCCTCACCTCAGTGCTGGGTTATCATCTGGAGTGAAAGCCTGTTCCGTGCAGAGCTTCTTGGGAAGTGGGAATGTGTTTCTTTATACACAGTGATTGCTAAATCTAATGGTGAGTTACTTTGCAGACTTTCTGACCAGCTGTAGCTTGCTATTTGTATGACACTGTTATTCCTGGCTCATACTTTATTTCAGGGACATTAACCTGCCTGTATGCTTCTGCTGGTGCCTTACTGGTAACCTTCCATGCTATGCCAGCCTCAAGACTCCTCAGTAAAACACTCTTTGTGAGTCTTCATTTTAAACWTTTGTTGTTGTTTTTTAATGTCTCCTTCTCTTTCCTGCCCTCTCTCATACCCTCTCTCTTTCTCTTTTTCATCCTCTTGGCTTTTGCTCTCTGTGTTTTGCTTCTCTGTCAGAGAGGGTATCCGCACCAGGAGTTGGGTAAGGACCAGCCTGGTTTACATGTCACCTCTAAGCTCTGCACTGCCAAAACCCGTCAGTGGTTTGCTGAGAGAACCAGCATCCGGCTCCCCATCCACAGAAACAGCCCAGACAGCAGCCTCTCCCTAAACTGTGAACCAGGGCTCCAGCAGCAAGCCTCAATTTATCTAGGTCCCTGCGGGTTGGAAAGGGAATGGGTAACTAGGCAAACTCCCTCATCCCACCAGCACTAGCTACAGGTAGGATCTAATTCTCAGGCTGAAACAAGGCAAGGCAGTAGATACAAATCCTGATGTCAGCTGGAGTCACTTCAGGGTGCTCCTTCCACCCCTCCCACCATCAGTGCTATAACCAATCTGACTCCTGCCTCATTAAAGCTAGGAAGAGGGGAGAGAGGAGAAGAGAGAAGGGGAGATAGGCAGGAAAGAAAGCAAGCAAGGAATTAAGCAAGAAAGATACAAGGTAAAGGAAGAAACCCATAAAGAAAATGCTTGTTAGTTTATTTACTGTTATTTTTTTCTCTTTATAGTTCAGTCACACTGAGATAATCAACATTTTCCCACTTTTTCCAGGCCTTCACTGGGATTTTCTCACTCCTCAGATMATTCAGCACCTTTTTTAAATCTTCTAATTTCTCTCCAAATTACAAATTACCTTTTAGAGCATTTCTCCACTAAAGTGTGACCATGTGTGGTTGAACATGATACAAAAATTATGTGGGAATATGGCCCTGGGTAAGGTACAGAAAACCATACCAAACTAGTAGTGCTTTCAGTTAAACATTTGATGCTAAGGGTACTTGACAGCCACGAGGCATTTGGTGTTGGATAGTTGTTTACCGGGATAAAAGTGTCAGGTGGCAGTAGGTCAGTGTCAGGAGGAGTTAGACCTATCATGCTGTTGACCTTTTTTGAACCTGGAGACTGTCATTTCTCCTTTCTCTGACTTTTTGCCATTTGTCCGCTTTCCTCAGYGGGAGTTCTCAAAGCAGGGACATGCATGTTTATACATTGCCTAAGGAGTGCCAGCCTGGATTAAAGACTACACTGCAAACACTATATCATTGCATCACCCACAACCTTCTCACTGCTCTTTCTTGGGCTGTGACTGAGCAGGACTCGTGGTAATGATCCCCCACCTCCCTGATGTCTGGGAAAGTTTCCCGTTACCAGGTGATTTCTTCCTGTTGGGATCATCACCTTCCTCTTCCTTACCCCTCTTCTCTTTTTTGTTGCCACTTCTTTCTGGGATCCCTTCTTTTTGGGCAGTTCTGCTTTCCAAGTCACCAAGCCCTAGATTTCACAATCTAAATAGTTTATGTGCAAAAGCACAATATGCTATCAGTCTCCTAATTGGTGTCTCTGCTTCACATCTCTTTATTAACGGGAGAATTCAGGACATGAGACTTTTGTTTAGCCCCAAAATTAATAACCAGCCTGTATCAGTTGCAGCTAGCAAGCAGCAGGCTTCTGCTCGAGCATCCAAAAGCTCATTTTGGGCCATTCACACACACATACATACACACAATTTTCTTCTGTCTGTTAGCATTCACAGTTTGAGCTGTTATTCATCTACAACACCCACAGTTCCTTGTTGTCCAGTGCTGGATAATCTGTCCAGGAATAAAGCCTGAGCTGTGAAGATTTTCACTTAACTGGAGAATGTGTAACACCCCCTTTCTGTGGGGAGATGGATTTCTGCTAAGGCTGCTCTCCCCAAGCTCTCTGGTAGGGCTTCTGTACTCTACTGTGCCCGAAGAAATTATGTAGGGACTAAGTATCCCCAACACAACTACGACAGAAGCTGGGATGAACTTGGCCATCTTGGGTTCTCAGGGGCTGCTCTTCACCCAGAACACAAGAAAATGGGCAGCCAGAGGAAGGATGAGTGGGATTTTCCCTGAAATTAATGACAGAGGTGAAGTTTCCTTTTATTTTTTTTAGCCAAAGGAATAGGCTCTGACCTGGTGGAAATGCCATGACTCAAGGAAAATTGGCAAGACCCTGACATGCTTCACGTTTCTGACCCAAGTGAGCACTCCCATCAGTGCCATCATCACAGAGCCAGTCATCTAACTAGGGAAGGGAAACCATACCACGTGGCTTACAGTTAGTAGCATTCTTCAAACATTTTCAAGAGAAACAACAACGTGCTTGGAGACTTTCCAGGGTGAAATATATCAACAAAATTATTCAGTAAGAATAATTCTTACAGTACTATTTACTGTCACACATTAGGATCAAGAAGTAGAAAGGGACACGTGGGAGAGAGAGCAAGAGAGAAAGAAAAGAAGGCAAATCTCCTCCCACACACTCAAAAGATGTATCATTTCTGGATTGCTTCAAACTGAAAGGAACCCAATAATTATGATTTCACATTTCCAAGTGAACTAAGCCCAGTCCCACACAAATAGCCTCACTGTAGTAATATGCTGTTAGCCACTCATCCTAACCCTGAACACACTATCCAGAACTGATCCAGCAGACTACTAGTGCTAATTCTGGTTGTGGCTAGCTTTCATGTGTTTAGTTTTCATTAACCCTGTATCACTCAGGTCTTCATTAAATCTACTATTCTGTTGCACTCATCCTGACATATCTCGAACGGTCAAAACCCAGACTGCAAGGTTCAGGGGCGGCAGCTAGGAGTCTGATTTGTGTTGGCTCATGAAACGATAACATTTCACGGATTTTTATTCAGGTAAACCTGAGCCTGCTGTGGTTTTTGCCAGGAACAAAGCTGCTGGGTGACCTTCCTGTGAGCAAGAGTTGGTTCCTGGGATAGATGGTCCAAGTGCCTGAAATGCAGGCAGGCGTGAGCTCTGTTCCCAATCAGAAATGAAGCAAGATTTTACTTGCTTGACCAGTACTTTTCAAGAGCTGTAAGACCTTCCCCTAGGAAGCACCTTAAGTGTACTTTGGTTTAAGTTAACAGAGCTCAGAAGTGCACAAAGCCAGAGCAAGGCTCAGGCTGACTCCCTGAAACTGGCTCTGCAGAGGCTTCATCGCTCCACCCTTCCAGTGGATGGACAGAGAGGGGTGTTCAACTTATAAGAAGATAAAGAGCTTTTAGTTCTATGACCTTGTCTATGCAAAAGGCTGTTGCAGCGAAACTGCTCCTGTAAGAAATCTTGTACCAAAGTTCACATAGTAATGAGGAATCTGCATGAAGGCGAGGTCCTGAACACATGCTTAAGTTAATGCATGCAAGCAAATCTTCTGATGTCAGAGGACTTGTTCCCAGGAGTTACTCTACTCGTGTGCCCAGGCCACTGAGAACTAGGTCTTTGTCTTGCAGAGTACAGTGAGTTCACAACCCCACAACAGGAAAAATTATGGTTTGTATACATTATCTTTTATTTTTGAAGTAATATATCAACTCTTCCAGTGTCTCCCTGAAAAAGGAGATTCCAGTATGACAGAGCACAGCAACAAAAGGGATTTTTATGGCTTTTGTCATCTTTTAATATTATTTTATGAACTGTGGTTATAGCAGTTTCAAATCATAGCCATTTCTTGCTGCTTTGTTTCTACTTATCAGACTCAAAGCCAAAACTAAAAGAAAAGCTAACGTGTTTGACATACTTCATCCTGTGCAAGAGAACAGCCTATAGCTTGGAAGAAAACATTGAATTAAAAAAATAAGAAAAGAAAGAAAAGGAAAGGAAAGCTCTTGTTTTTATAGAATTATTATTTGAAAGCCATGGTACATGACTCTGAAGCTGAGTGGTGTAGCTGTACATTGCACAGGCTAGCGTATGCCTCTGACGTGCTAAACACTGATATCTCCTTATAATGATGTGTTAATGTAAAGGGAGTGATTTTGTAAAATTTTATGCCTTATTAAGGAAATGATTCAAGCCCAGGAAATGTGCGGGTTAAGTACTTGCTTTCATAAACATGGTTTATGGTGGAAAAAAAGATTTTAGATATTATGTGGAAAAATGCAGTAAAAAGCGCTGAATTAGCCCATTCCATTACATTGAATTGTTCAGCAATTATGGTCATCCCCCAGCCTAGAAAATTAAAGTATATGATGAAAACCCAATCTAAAGATATCCACTGCTGTGCTACTGAAGACATAGCATCGCATGCCTTAAAGTCACTTCGGGCTTCAATGGCCAAACAAAAGTTTGGAATAAAGAGCTACAGTCCCAGCCTGGGGCTGCCCTCCTCTCTTTCGTTTCATTTCTCATGTCACTCACACAAATAGGAATTGCAGCAGATTTTCAGGGGGTCACATGTGCTCTTTGTATGTAGAAGATCTTGTACAAAATGCTCAATTGCAGAGCAAGAGCAGTCTTTTGTGCTCTTGGTTCCAGAAGGCAGGATCAAGCCACCAAGCAGTGTGATGGGGATGGCCTGTCTTGCCAGGGAAGGAAAATGTGCTGGGTGGGGTGGGAGAAATAATTTTCAAATATTCGTTTGAACTTGAAAGCCACTTTGTACTTCCCTGCTTTCCCTAAGCCATCATGTTCCCTCACCACAGTCGTGTCAGTGCCGGCGGTATGTAGATGAACACTCATGGAAAGCACGCTCTTCATGCACATGCTTGAGCAGTGTCTGCAAGCGCCTTTCAGGCTGAATCTCTACCTGCAGCATGACTTTTTAACGATGCTGATTTTCTGAGTTCTATTTATGATCTAGTATTTACCAGGGACATTCACACCTAGTGGGTATTAGCTTAGCAGACCTTTCTCTTTCAGCTCCAAAAGCCACTCACTGACCCTTCTTTCCTCCTTTCTCTCAGTTGCCTCTCCCCAACGTTTAGAAGCAGTAACTTTAGCCAGATTTTTTTTTTTTCCCTAAATTTAAAAATAATAATGCGGCTCCTCACTATAAAATGTCTGTCTCCTCCACTCCCAGCCTCCTGGGGTTGCCRTGGGCATGGTCTGTAAGTTAAATAGAGGCACTCAGCCCTCAGCTCAACTCTAGTCAAACATTAGCAGCAATGTTTACCCTTGTGTAATCTTCAGTTTTGCATTAATTTAATACTGCTCAGCACTTTTTAACATATTCAGCAAATCCATGGCACATAGTGTTTTGTGTCTGTATTTCCCTCAGCAAACCAGGTTTTGATTTTTAACCAAACTCATCAAAGTAAACTCCTCGCAATACTCTCCCTCTACTTTGATCTTTACATAAAAAAAAAAAAAATTATGTTGCTTCATGTGGTAATTCAGCTATACGCTGAGGGGTTTTTTTCCCCCTTAACTTCAAAGAGAGCAAATAGGAAATTGTTTTCATTTTTCTTTCACATTTCACAAACAACATCTTCTAGTTGGTTTTSAGCAGCAGAAGGGAGTAAGCGTCTCCCAATTAATAATTCCCAGGTTATATCGTGGCCTCTAGGAAACACAGATCTCAAGAAATTCAGTTCATAACACAAGCAAATAAAATTCTCTTGGAAGGTCTGGCTAAAGGACAGTCAGAAACAGAATGGGCACACATCATCATTTTTAATCAGTCTTCTATCTTTGAACCTTCTTCTGAGCAAAACGAGACAAACAGAAATCTTGGAGTATTTAGTTAGAAAGCCACTCACCTCCTGGCTTCAAAACTGAAAAATCCCACCACACTGGAAAAATCAGCAATTAATGACACACAAGCTGGAGATCTCACCCAGCCCTTTTACAGGTAATCCCATAGCAAAGAGGGAAGAGGTTTTGTTAAAACAAAGACTGAAGTAGAGTCAACACCAGACCTGGGGCTTTTTGGCTGATCCAGCCAATAAAGATCCAACTTTTCGCACCCACTAAGGATACTTGTATGATTCCCACCACACAGCAGAGTGGGCAATCAGGATCTTGCATCAGCATTTGAATTGCATGATCTTTTCTGGACTGGTGAGATACATCAGCACATGCATCATCCCACCTACACCTATATTAGTAATTCTGCAAGGATCAATAGCTGTGTGTTGAAAAGGTTTCTAGCTCTTTGTGCTTGCATCATGTGGGGGCTCAGGCAGGGCCTGGAGAAGAGCAGGAGGAGCTGGAGGCAGCAGGGACTGTTTTTTCACTCACGTCACAATGCCCTGGTGAGAAGCTCTGGCCGCAGCAAGGGCACTTAGGCTGGGGCTAGGGGCACAAAGCGCAAGAAAAAGAGCTGCCTGAGCTCTGCCACTTCCCCTTGCAGCTGACTTTTCATCAAATCTCCCTTGCTGCACTACTCCCACCCCAAGGACCCGACATGTCTGAGCGTGGCCCTTGGGGAGGAGGGGCTGCACTCAGTCTCTGGTGTGCTAAATTTAGCACAAATAGGAAAAATCCCAGAGCAAACAAGGGAAAACACAGACCTTGCTGTTCCTTGTACATGAGATGATTCCCTTTAGCTTACTGACACACACGGGTTCCTTTCCTCTCCCGTTTAGGGAAGTACACAATTATGTGTGTGGCCGGGAGCTGGGAGCGCCGAGCCGGTTCTGCTGGACGGTACCTGCTGGCTGAGTGCTCCCCAGGGACCCCCTTGATCTGCTCATGCCTGTCTGATGTCCTGCTCAACTCAAAGAGATTAAGGAAAAGTCAGTGAGAATTTAGGCACGGCTGGCTCCAACAAGCCATTTGCACCAATTCACAAAGGGAAAACCTTGGAAGTGTTTCCAAAAATACAGGCCAGTCGTGTGAGTTAAGCCTGCAAGGGAGCCTAATGCGCAGGCTTTCCCCATAATCAGGGTTTACCTCAACTCTGTTTATTCTGTAAACTCTGGTTTCTCAACAGAAACAGCTCATCACGCTACACCCTGGCTTGACAGACATGCAGAAAGCCTTTGTAAAGAGCTAGAAGTAGAACAACCCAGCTGTTTCTTTAATGAAAACTCTTTTTAGCAAACTATCTCATAATTTTCCCCAAGCATTCTGGGGGTAAAAAAAGAAAGATACTAATAATAATTACATAAAATGGGAAGCTGCCAGATTGATGGCACTGAAAAGCAAGGGAGTATCTCAGGCCATAGACAGTCACCAATGTGAACAGTAGAAGCGTATCTGTCCCCACAGCCTCTGGTGAGGGAGCAGAGGAAGGAAGCCCAGGCTTTATCCTGGAAACATGAAGAAGTGAACTCTTCTGAGCAATATATTTACCACTGTCCTTTCACTCTTCTTTTTTTTTTACTTTTGATGTGAGGAGTGAAGTTTTGCAGGGCACTTATGATTTCAGAGATTAATTTCTCAGAATTGCTGAATAATTCTTAGCCCACAGCCCATCCACTAGCTGTTCACATTGAGGTTACGCGGGTTGAACAGCATGAGGGAGGTTAGTTCTAGGTGCAGGTTGGGGCTGGAGGCCACCAAAAGCAAGGGGAAGAGTTCACATTGGACTGGTTCCACGCCGGGGCTCAGCTCAAAGGCCAGAGTGATGCTATGTGTCCCTTAGCTGATGAGAGAAGGCAAGAGCACTCCGTCTGTGCAATGCAAGCTGGGTTTGTGGCAGCTCTGCCCATTGACACATGTCAATCCACCGATGAAGTGATGTCACATTGACTGTGCTGCATCCCCACAGCTACCAATGGAGGTACAGACTGTACGTGCAGATGTAGCCACCTCATTATTTTTCTGTCCCTATCACTTTTGTAATCAAATGTCAGGACTGAATACCTGTATTCATTTTTTCAGCATTCACTTGGCTATCGAGCTGAGTTTCCATTGCAGAAGGACATGAACAGCATCAGCACAAATTCAGTTCTCAAAATAAATCAGACAAATATTTATGAGAAAATAAATGCACGCTATTTTGTCTTCTTTGATATTACTACAGGGTCGACCCACCAAAACAGAATGGAGGAGAGACAGTGATTTTCCTGCAGCAGGATGGCTAATAAATCAAGGGCAACACAACCTGGATCAAATTCAAACCACTGTAGGCTCTTCCCTGTATTACTGCCAAACCCTGAGCCACCCAGTCCTTCTCTGTCTCGCCCCCAAAAATATGTTTAGATACCAAACACGAAACTTAATTGTTTATTAAGGAAGTGGTTATGATGGGGAAATAATGCCGTTGTGGAGGAAAGAGCAGGAGGGTTTTACAAGATGCAGTAGAATTTATCGTTATCTCCTCCAGATCAACTCCCTCGCCCCTTTGTTCCTTCTTTGCTTTTGCTTTAATTCTTATTGAAATAGAAGTCACTTCTCTGACTGTGGACAGGATGGTATGCAAAACCCACACAGGATGACTGCATTGTATTGATATCATGAAAAAAGATCAGCTTTCCTTGTATTCATAGCCCTGTGAGACCTCTGATTAAACATGTGGCCTTGTTTAACCCCTGCTTTATTCTCCCAGTGCAGCTGGTGTAATTACAAACCAAACATATTTTACACCCTGTTGTAGTGAATTGATATATCTCCTGTTAAACAGAATAAAGTCACACATGGAAACTGAAGTGAATTTTTCCCTTTGAGGGTATAAGACTGTGAGCTGGTACCTAACTATCTATTCTGTGTAATGATATCCATGAAAGCAACACAAAAGTCTGTAGTCACATATTTTGGCTGTTCAGATCTTAGCAGCATGTTTATGTGACCGAAGTAGTCTCTCCATCGTGTCCTGTGGAGCTGTGCCTGGGACAGACTCACACTAATAAACTMCTGATGGCAGAATCAGAAAATTCTCAATAATGGAGCAAGGCACAAAAACCCTGTCTTGTTCCAAAATCTGCAGAGCTCACATCATGTATATCTTTATTCGGTGATGCAGGATGACTCACAAAAATGTTAGCTCAAGATATATTTTAAACTCCTGAGCTAGCACTGTCCTGAGAAGAAAATTCTAATTTTGCTTCCTGTGGGCATACTTTTGAGAGCGGATTATAAATCTGAGTAGTGAAAATTGCTCTATCCTTTTTTCCACACAGGCAGTTTTGGAAGATCAGGATTTTTCACTGTAAAAACAGCAAATTGCCCACACAAACAATTTACATGCACACCCAAAACCACACACCCCAAATTCCATGCTCCTATTCTCCACCCTTGCAGTGTGTTGCTCTCTTTTCTTCTTTGGTTGTTCAAAGCCTGGCTTTGTGATATTGTCTGTAGCTTTGCAATAACAAATCTGGATCTTTCCATAGAGGGAGAAAACATTCACTCTCTAAAACCAGCAGAGCCTGTTCCATTTCTGCCTGGATGCAGTCAGGACCACACGTTCATTCTGAGTGTTTTGACAGGAAAGCTTCACTGAGGCCATTTTGAGTGTCTAGCTTTGAATGTCAGGTGTGAAACAAGTCTGGAGAAATCTGGTCCCGTCGTGGGACACAAGGCAGCACCAAACAAGTTAGAGCTTCTAATGGGAGTAGTGCAGCTGCCCTCCCACGCTGYGTTATCCAGGCTGTCTAGCAGGCTCTGCCTCTGCCAGTGCAACTGCTGTTCTCCTGGAAAYCCCTTCCCGCCTTTTAGACCCAGTTTAAGGTGCCTCTCAGCTCACCTTGATCCCACCTTCATTCCCAGGTCCCCATCTCCTGTTTACTCAGCATGTCTTGTTTGTCTATTTTGGAGCAAATCGAGTACTTCTCTCAAAAAATTAAATCCATGTATGATTTTGGGAATAACTGGCTCCAAGGACTGCTCCCTATGGAGAGCACAGGCAAGATGACATCTGCTTAGTTTTCTACAGTACTGCTGTGTTATCTTCCAGTAATCTTTCAGAATCAGTATCACAGAAGGGTTGAGGCTGGAAGGGACTTTGGGAGATCATCTGGTCTGTACTGCTCTGGTCTCTTACGCATTTTTGTGGCCCTTCATTGGACTCTCTCCACTATGTTACTGTCTTTCTTTTACTGAGGACCCCAGAACTGGACACAGTTCACTTGATGAGAAAGCCATATTTTCAGTGAAAAGCAGCAACAAAAGACATGTCAGACAATGAATTCAATTCAGTTCTATTGGCTGGATGAATATGGCTGGCACACACAAATCAGAAATGTCTCCTTGGAGCGAGTGGAAGTATATCCTCCTCTATAAACCAACAACACATCAAAGGTAATGGTAAAATGCGTTTACTTTCCAGCAAGAGGAGGTTACCAGGTCATGGACTCCACTTCCAGACATCTTCTGTATATTCCTCATCATTTGTCTGTAGTTTTTAAAATTTGCCAGAAGCAGCAGATTCAACCAGATCCCAGGGGAAGTCAGCCCCCAGCAAGCAAATGTATTTATGCATTTGAGCTTTTCATCTGCCTTTTTTGCATCTCTTATGCGCAAAGTCTTGCTCTCTGGCCACTCTGTATCAGTGAAAATGGAACCATAAGGCCTCCTAGGATCCAGCGCAGTAAGCACTGCCTGTCTCTGAGGTTAGATGTCAGTACTGCTCAACTGCTAGAATGGACCCTGTGAGATTTTTCAGATCGGTCAGACCCTATATAAGTTTCAGGGACATTGAAGAGGCCACTATGGACAACACAGCACAAAAAATTTGGGCATGGCATTTGTCCCATGCCAACTAGCACTTTCTCACTCAATTTCCAGGYGTGTTTCAAGGGTTAACATGAGCAAGAGGCCGTTCAGGTGGGAAGCTTGGAGATGTACCTCTTTTGGGCAGTTGAAACAGTCCAAAATGTAAGTGGGCCATTCTACAGCAATTAATAGTCTAAAGGACATTTAGTTTACCACAACAGAGACACTGCAAGATGAGCCACAGCAGTGTTTTCAGTGGCCCCAATCCCTAGGAATRTTAGTCCACATTGCAAAACCCTTGTGAGAGGCAACACATGCATCTGACTTCCCAGCAGACCTGTGGCACCAGCACAGAGGAATGCACCTGGTCCAGGCAGGCAGAGAAGGCTCAGGATGAAGTACACCAGAGCTAGTAAGTGCTGCTTCTCCATTTCTACAGGCATGAACCCAATATTTCACCTCCAGCCCCTCCCCCCACTCCTCTTTCACATAACACATTTGAAGTGGAGGGTGGATATTAATGTGGGTTTTAGCCATGCTATGTCAGCCTAGACCTACCTGGCCACCACCTCTGGGCATGTTCCCAGGCAGGAGGAAAAACACCAAATTTACTCAGCTTATTAGAAAGATGTTTCAGCCTACCTGGGGCACCAGAACACCTTTTTGAGATCTTTCTCCACTGAGTCCTGAGGAGTCTTGGGTGGCTACCACCATACATCAAGTATGGAGGTAGAGGATAGAGACAAACCTTGGAGATAAATCTAAGGCAACATTTCTGAGTGATATCACCTAGGAAAGGGCTCTCCTTCTCTTCTGCAAATCCAGAACATGCACTCCCCACAGCTTGCAGACCAGATGTACAAACAGTGCATGCCAGCCTTTCCACCTTACATCCCACAGAGGGTCTGTCCAGAACAACTAACCCCTTCTGATACCTGGATCTAGCAGGAGTTACATGGCCGTGTCTCACCACCTGTGCTGGAAACTCAGCACGTGCTTGTTGGGAGATGTTCAGGCAATGCATGATCCTGCTGCTTCTTGTGGTGGGGGTTTTAAAATCTGCCAGCACTGGCCCTATTCTACTTCCATTTAGTAGCACAAAGGTTTTCAAATCCATCATCTTTTTCAGTAATTAGTGCATAATGGTATTCAAGCAGTATATCATAATTAGCTTCTCTCTTGAGACCCCTCTCTGCCACACACAGATTCAGAATATCTCTATGTTCTTCTAAAAGACATTAATCTTTACGGTCAGGCATTCTGGTTTCTTTTTCTCCCCTATTCCCACCCCAACAGAAACTGTCTTCTTATCATGAGTCAGTTAGGCAAACTTACAGAGTGTTGCCAGAACATAAACCTGAAATCCAGTAGCATTTCAAAACAGACCTGATGCTAYAGTTGGTGCAAATGTTTTCCCTATTTGAGCCACATTCTGTAGTACTCAATGTCATGAACCCGTGCAGTACTTTCTGCACAGCTTACCCCCGAGTAATTTAGTCTGATTTCTACTGATGTGTGATTTTTTTTTTTCTTTTTAAATGTGTTTGGGAGATGGAAAGAATGCTCTGGTTTTTGAAGAGGCTTTATGGTTTGCTCGAACCAAACTGAAGATGTTTTTTGCAGCCGTATCACCCATCAGTACTGGAGTCTGGTGTTATCCTGGGAAGAGGAGGGTTAATTTGCCTGAGTCCAGCCACTAAGCATAAGGGAAGAAGGGGAACAGTGATCCTATTTACAATGTACATGAAAAGATAAGCTGTCCCAAAACACACCATCCTTCTGCTGCTGGGCTTAGGGAGGTTAGGGAGGTTTCGGGGGGTCAGATTAAACAGGGCTGGGCCTTGGCTCTGCCTCTCATCACTGGATGTTCGTTACGTGTGTAATATTCTTTGCTCTTGAAATTTATTTCAAGGTCAGAGAAACTTACCTTCTGTATATATTGGGTTGAGGCATGTTTTGTTAGGAAAATTTATAAGATGGCTTGTTTTAACAGTTGTTACAGTAGATTGATTGGGTAATATTTACTTGTGCTATAATTATCTTATTTCATAGCAGTGAATGTAAAGAGGCAGCTAGGCATGCTGAAGCCAGAATAACAGAAATAAGGAGATTTGCAGCAGGAGGGAAGGTGTTGTACTGTATATACTGTATATATTGTATATACTGTTGTGTCTTGTTTTTTGTATCAAGTTAAACTTGTTTTTCCAGCTATTTGTGCAAATGACCAGCTACCCAATAAATTACATCATTTCCAGCACTGAATGGCACCATGACATGTTAACTAGGAATTTAAGCACCAGAAAATAATCTTGACTGACTTGAAAGTGCAGCTATAAAAGCCCAATGAAAGCTAATTTTCTGAGGCAAGATGGAGAGTGGGATAGGTAGGAAACAGGCAGGAAGAGGAAAGGAGGGAGCAGGGCTGGGAGACAGACAAAAAGAAAGCCTCATGCTCAACCAGATTCACATACACAAGTTTTAAAATTCTAAGTCTAAAAATATATTCCTTGTAAATATTCATTTGTAGGTTGATCAGTCTCTCCTCCTCTGGCTGAACCAGCTCAGAGCCCTTCTCACGTTTTCAGATATAGATGAAAATCTGACTGGAGGTGAACTGCAGAGAGCTCATGCAAAACTAAATATGCATAACTATATGTGGCAAATGCCACTAAATTGAACTGTATAAGCAGAGATGCATTCTCTACTTTTATTTTAAACCTTTAGTCTACAGGAGCAGGCCAATGTGGAAAGAAATAAGAATTCAATAATTACCTTTTTTCTTTTTTTTTTCCGACTAGCCAGTTACAAACTATTTAAACCTTTCACGCAAGCAAACAATCTCACAAAGACACCATGGTCTGAGACAATGAGACTAGGAGTGACTGACGCCTGCCATCAGCAGGCGCTTGGGCAAGGCTGAGCATGTCACCGGGAACATTGGCTCCCCAGGGCATCCAGCCCAGCTGGGGCTGGAGCGTGCTGGGCCTTCCTGCAGCCCACTCGCCCTGGGTTTCTTCATCTAGGGGTCACCCTGACATACACTTGGGCAGTGAGAAGGATCCCTGAGCCCCACAGGACAAGCTCAACAGAGGGAGCCTCTTCTCCCGTGGTGAAGTCACTGTAGGTGGTCCCAAGGTAACAGGCTACAAATGAAGGAGTGAGAAGGATCTCTGGGTGAAGGAAAACTCTCTCCTCTCATGCCATAGCAGCCCCAGGATCATTTCCCAAAGCCTGTCACTACGGTTTGCTCCCCAGATGAAGGCTCACTTCAAACCAAAGCTGGTGTAAGCTTTGGTTAATTTTAGCCTAGAAAGTGACAATCCTGGGTTGTGCTGCCTGCTTGCCTGCCTGTCTTTCAGCCTCCCCTTCCTCCCGGTACATACACCCTAATAAATTTTGATTCCGTGAAGCAAGAGAATAGAAGATAGACCTGAATTTGTGAACCCAGTGAGGGAACATAGCTCCAAAGTCAGCTGTTATCCTTGGCAGTGACTGCCCAGGCAGCCAGCACAGTCTTTCTGGCAAGTGAGCACACAGGCAGGCTACAACTGTGAGATCAGCTCTCTGCTGGAGGAGAGCTGGGGTGTGCCAACGCTGTCACAACAGGGGTGAAGCATTTGTAGTCAAAGGATGCGTTTATGGGACAAACCACTACTGACTGAAAAATCCAAAGAGTATAAAACGGCACAACAGGAATTATTCATGGTAGTTCAGTTTCCTTTTTACTTTTTTCCTCAATCACTTACAAGAACAGAGGTGGTAGCACAAAACCTCCTGGGGATCCCTGGACACCTGTCATGGTTTAGAAACAGGGTCTGCACCTCCTTCACAGATTGTGCAAAGGAGTGATTGTGCATCTTGTGTGAGAGATTGTGCACCTTGCCTTTGATCTTCCCCGATTTCTCATCCAGGCATCCAAGCAAGGAGCAACTGGATCTTCACACCATGCTGAAATATGGGATGTCTGGGAGAGTCTGGAGGCTCAGGGGATCCAAGCTCAGAGCAGTTGTTTTCCCAAGAACGGCGTTATCTGTGCATCTCCCATTGTCTTTCCTCTGAAATCTGCATGTTCACATGCCATAACATCCTGGCGTGAGTAGATTTACAAGCTTCCTCTGTCCTTCTGCCTCTCAGACAGCAGGGTGCTCAGGGAAACCAGTGCCACACACGCTTTCATGTCAGCCCTGCCACTTACCACACGTGCTGCCATCTCTTCAGGCAAGGACGGTGACCGTGCTGCACCAGGTCCTGCTCTCAGCTGCTTTTCTCCAAGGTCAGTAGGTTTCCTCCAGTGTAAGTGAGAGCACAAAAGCTGGCCCTTTGTCAATGGGTTTTGGGGCCCTTTAATGGGATTAAGCCAATTCCACCCAGTGCTGGTTGCTACAAAGGCTTTTTCTCCTGTCTCAATGACGTGTTACATCTTAACGTGTGTGGTCATATCTGCAGTCGATTTGTGCAGCTCTTTGTTCTTTGCACATGTTTTTATTGCCTGGGGGGCATGCAGCAACCAGCCAGCAAGCTTTTGTGGTGCCCAGTTTATTCGACTGTTTACACAGCTAATGCACTGCAGCCAAAATAAGAATCTGCAATATCAATTCATTGAAAGTAAAGCTGAATGACAATCGCAGAGCACTTTCAGACTGGCAGGACATAAAGGATGCAACACTGCCAACAGCATAGCTGAGGTACCTCTCATTTAACTTCAGCAGCCTATTTGCTTACCAGTGAGATGTTTAGCCCCCTCCTTGATAAAAACACATGAGAAGCAGCACCTCCAAAGGGCAGTTCATCCCATCTTCCTTAGACATCTGCAGAGGTTGAGAGGAAGCACCGTGTAGAGGTCCCTCAGTCACTCTCCTTCCCCATCAAGGATGGAGGGAGCCTCACACAAATGGTTTTCAGTGGCCAGTGCCAGAGTATGTGCATTATCCCAGGTATCATATTGCACAGGACTTCTGGGACTCAGAAACCTCAGAGTTCTTCTCAGACAAGCCCCCAAACCACTGTTGGAGGGTGTGATCAATTACAACCTGTGGTGCCTGTAGACATTTTGTTAAAAGTAATGTAGAAGTGAAATGCTCTCTTGTCTTGCCAGCCATGGATATATGCTCTTCCCTGGTCACAGACCATTTATTGCAAGGCTATGAATCAGCAAGGCTCCTGATGAAGGTATTGCCCACTCAGCAGGACATGAAATGCCTCCCAGCACTGGCACACAACATTATTCTAGTCTAAGCAGCTTTCACCAACATATCCTGGTAAGCAGTACACAACAACCCAGGCTGAGCATCCAAATCCTGGGAAATATTCAGGGACGCATTGTCAAGAAAACAAGCAGTCTGGAGCATTTGGAACACTTTATGCCAGAGAAATAATTGAAGCTTCAAAACATTCATAGAAATATATTTTTACTAGAAATTGAATTTTTTTTTAAATTCTTGTTAATATCATCAGCCATAAAATTCAGGGGGAACATTTATGTCTTACCACTGTTGTGAAGAGAACTAAAGATTCCTCTGCCTGAAAATCACAATTAATTTGTGTGCTGGCAGTCGGAAAAGTTCATCCCTCTATTTTAGTTTTGAACTCCTTCGTGTTCTGACCACTCTTTTTTCTGCTTTTCTCTTCTTTTTAATTTATCTCAAATTTTCCAATCTAAAAAATGGGAAGATAATAATTAAAAAGTTATGGGATTAATTTGCTTCTTTTCTACCTTTTTTTTTAATCATATCTTCCTTTTCTCCAGGTAGGAAAGAAAAAACATTGCTAAAGGATCATGAAATACTATCTGTAATTCTAAATATCAAGAATGTGAAATTCTTTTGGGAGTTTTGTAGTAGATAACAATGCTTTGCCTGTGCCTGCCTTATTCTGGGAGAGCGGCACAGTGGGCTTCACGTTTCAGTGGTGTCCTATCTGGTCAGAGACGTTCTCTGCAGTCCGGAACAGAGGGGTCTGGTTGTGTGAAAGCAGCTCAGCAGCTTCATGCCACCCAAAAGCCCATGGGTGACTGAGCAGGGAGTTTTGGGGGCAACCTTGTGTGGGGCAGGGCTGTCTCTGCCTCCTCGCTGTTGGGAGTGCCCAGCTTTTGGTTGGCTTGGCCATGCCCTGCTGCTGGGGCTGGAGCCCAAGAGCCGGCATTTCCATCCAAATCCCTCTCACATGTGCTCTGCCCTAATGGCAGCCACTCCAGAAAGCATCCTCAGACCGTACAGGTTAAGACATAATATTCAAATTGGAAACTTTCTGGCACTGCTTTTCTACACACTAAATCCTCGATACCAGATTAGCACACCAAAGCCTCTGAGCAAACGTAATGACTCCTTCCCTGTGCTCTGTCCTCTCAGCAAACCTATGGCTTGAAAACCTATAAATCTGCTATTTCAGCTGTTTTAAGCAGCTTATCATGATTTTCTGAAAGTCTGGCCTCAAGACTCTGGATCCCCTTCATAATAACATTTAATGCTACCATTATGTAATTGAATCCATTTTGTCCGTGTGGTGGGAATATTATTAAACTGTAATTCATTTCACCGTCTTGAGGCACTTGGACTTTTTGGTTCAAGTCTGGAATGTCGAAAGCTTTGGAAAAAGGGAAGGGAAAGGGAAGGGAAAGGGAAGGGAAAGGGAAGGGAAGGGAA